>QUSF01000020.1:0-121128 GCA_003676055.1 Chloebia gouldiae | reverse complement strand
TTAGTGAGGGGACACCGTGGCTGCCACACACAACATGGCAGCACCTGGTTTGTGAGGGGCCATCAGGGTTGTTAAACACTCCATGGCGGTGCCCAGTCTGTGAGGGACACTGACAGCATGGAGCTGTTTCTGTCGCCTTTGAAGAGCTTCACTTACCGACTGCCACCCACCCAGTTCATTCTGGGCTGCTGAGGAGGCAGGGAGGGAGCTGCCCTGGCGCTGCTGGCACTGCGGGCAGAGGCGATGGCTGCCCCGGGGATGGTTGGCAGCCTCCCAGCAGGGCCCTTCTGCGGGGCCTCCTCCTCCCTGCGAGCACCAGGACAGCCGCTGTCCATGCCCCCCGGCTGGCAGAGAAGGAACTGGTGGTACAGGGATTGACAGACGAAGGGGAAGGATGCAGAAAACCAAGCAAGCTGATGGGGAAGAGGCGATGCTCTGGTTGCTGCTGCCCTTCTTCTACCCCTGGTGTTTCCATACAGGCTGCTGCCAAAGCCATTGCCCTTTCCCAAGGGAGTCATGAGCATCTTGTTGTCCCAAGTGAATTGATTTGTCTTTCAAGTCCAGCTCGTCTCTGCTACAGCTACTGTGATTTTTAGGACAAGAGAGCACTTTCCATCCTGCTCTTCCTCAGGTACCTTAAGGGCAACAGGGGAAGCAATGAGCATTTTCTACAGGCAGATGTTGCTGCCCTTGGTCCTGCTGGATGAGCTGCTGTGTGTAAATGTGACTAACTCTCGAGGAGGGATGCAGAGCCACTTGGGGAATCTCGGCAGCAGCACAGCTCCACTCACTCCCTTCTCTATAACTCACTTCCATCGTCTCAGCAAGTGAAGTGACAAAACATCATCAAAATTCTACATGAATCTTTTCTTGTGGTGTTTCTTTCCTGAGTTATATTTAGCCTAACATTTTTCAGGGTACTAAAGTTTGATTAGCATTAGTACAACAATGTGAGGAGTGTTCAGAGTAGATATTAGGAGTTTAAAATTAAAAATTAGCCAAGATGTTTCTCTTTCTAATACTTATAATTTGGCTGGGCTGTTTATAGAATCTGATAAGTATGCATAATTGTTTCTTGTAACAACACTAGATTAAAATCATCATGATATCTATATATATCTATATTTTAAGTCTACGTGTCTCTACTGATAATATGACAGATGACAGACTGAAAATTTATTTAATTTCTTCACTTCAAATAATAATTTTTATTTTCAATTCCATCTAGTGTAAATGTTGAATTTGCTAATACTGTGTCAAAGATGTAGTTTCACATATAACCGAATCAAATCCCTTTGAAATGTTTTTTTTTTTAATATATTATATTTTATACATCACCCTTACTCTTACTTTTTCACAGTATTGTCTAGATTTAAAGGAAAAAATGTGGGATTTTCTTTATTTTTGACTTATTTGATCTGGAAGTTAGCAGTTATTTGTAGAATCCAGGAGAAGTTACATGGCAGCTTCAACTATTTATTTTTCAACATAATAAATCTTCTCCTCCTCAAATTATTTCTTGCAAATTAACCTAATGACCTTTCAAGCAGTCATAAAATAAAACATCAGTTCTTTTTTGAGGAGGGTGAAGTAAAAATGAAATAAGAGCTGAGATTACTATGATTACATTTCCAGTGTTTGCATATTTTGCCTAGACTGTCAACATTTTAAATATTTCAAATAATTTATTTGAATTTCTGAATGATGGCAAAATTTCTAAGAGTTTTATGACATAATTATTAATTTTTAAAAGGTCATGAGAGTGAGTTTCATAGAGCTTAGTTGATTCTTTGGGAAGTGAAGCAGCTATAGAACAAAGAGGCTTCCTCTATTTGTCAGAGACTGAAGTGTAAAGATTTCCCTTTTTTCTAACTAACTTTTATAGCCATTCTTCAGAATAACTATATCTCATATTCCTTTGTTAAGAAAGTATTATAAAGGATCTTCTTCAGAACAGCTTTCCAACCTTCAGCACCTGAATTTTCGTCTCTGACATACTTCTTCATTATCAGATCAGCTCTAGATAGAACAGACAATTCAAAGCAGCCCAAAGCAGTCTAAGAAAGCATTTCTCCAGGGAGGCTGGTGTTGAAATGTTGACTGTGCAACTTTTGGCACCCAGCTTTGAGTAGGTCCTTACAGAACTACTGTATAATCAAATAAGAGAGATGGAGGTCTTCTGATGGGTGACTGAAGCATTTATGTTGGACCCCTACTCTATGTCCCAACACACACAGAGAGGAAGCAGCTAATTTAAACAACGAAACTGTGAATTCAAAGTGTCTGCCAACTCTGTCTGCAGAATTATTGCACCCTGAGGGTTTGAAGATGCTTCTTTCCCTAAACATGTTCCCTTGAGTGAACAGAAACTGCTTATGTAAAATCATACTCACCAGAGACAGCGAGAGAGAAACAGAGAGAAGATGCATTTACAAGAAATTTCTTAGAACTAACTGCAAATATTTCTCATGTTTCTTAATTAATCTTCCCCTTTCCAGCAACTGTCCTGCTCTACAGCTCATTCTAAAGGAATTACTAAAGTGATGAATGTTAAGTAAAAAACCCGAAACAAACGCAAACTGGTGACTCTCACAGTTAAGTTTAAATATTTTACAACATTTCTGATTTTTTAAAATGTTAATTGAACATACTTTAACCTTGATTTTTTTGTTTGATCTTGATATCCAGTATTAGGTAACTAAATCCATGTGTAGAAAACTGCATAAAAGATGTAGCGAAATTAAAATGCTTTCCCATCTCTATCCAGGCTGAGAATTTCTGGCACTTTTAGATACCAGGATACACTTATTTAGATACCTAAATATTGACCTAATTATCTTATGCTAGGAATGCATGACTAAAAAAAGCCTGACTCCATTCCAAGTTGAAGATTTTCTTTGGCAAATGCAGTGCTTAAACTTTGTTTACAGAGTTGCATGGCTTTCCTCCAGGCCTTCCATGGCCACCTTCCATACTCAATGCCATTACCTTCCTTTAGAGATCAGCTTATGGAGAAATAAAGCAACACTGGCCTTGTGGTGTTTTATAGTAACCTGGTTGATAGTTTTGCTCTAAAGAATACTTTTTAAAAGGTGACTGCGATATTGCAAAATCATGACAGAGTCTGAGGAAGTTCAAAACAGAAGACAAAGCTTTATTTAAAAACAAAGTTTCCCCTTTTAAAAGTTGTTCCTCTTGAAAGACAGAGCTCTCTTTCAATTAATTTAATGAAAAGTCCTTCCTCTATTTACCTTTGAAAGGTGGAGAGATAGAACATTGTAGAGAGGCTAAATAGTTTCCAAACACAGCAAACTGGCTAGTCCAGGGAGAAGCACCTAATCTACCTAGGTCAAAATTCAATGCCCAGCTGGGAAGAACATGGGATTGGATCCATGTGGCAAACCACCAGCCAGGACAGTACCACTGACAACAGTAGGTTGACACATTACTAGATCAAGCAGATGCCATTCTTAGGTGGTATTATTTGGATGCTGATAAACCTCACTTTACAAAAATAGTATTTCTACAGAGATTAACAAAGACCAAAGAATCCTATGTAGATGTGCCGAACTCCAGTTAGGGAACAGTGTCAAAAGCAAATCAGGAGAGGGAGATAAGAGAATTAAAGTCCTTTAAGGGGCTAGGAAAAAGCTGAAGGATACCAGACTTGACTTAAAGAGACAGTCTTTAAGAATAGCAAAAAGAAGATGAGAGGTGGGAAAACGAACTCAGAGAAAAATAGAAATACAACAGGCCAGAAAAAATTGGGAAACAACTAGGCAAAGTAAGCAAACGACTAAATAATTTTTCTTCACATCAACTTGGAGCAGAACTTTTCTAAGAAGTCTAAAGGGACAATCGATGGCCAAGGAACAACACGAGTGGTCAGAAGAGACGTGGATGTTGTGGAAAAGTAAAGTTAGGCTTTTTGCATCAGTATTCATTGATGAGGAAACTAGAGAGAACTTTATGCAGGAATCCTTCCTGGGGAACTCCGTGACCATCTGTCCAAAGTGAAAATAACAGCAGGCAAGGTCAAAATGATCTTACAAAGGCAGACTGAAGAGCAGCAAAGCTGCTAAAGGACTTAGTATTCAATGAAGAGCTCGGTAATGCAGCACTGTGGAAAGGACCACTTGAATTTGGAGTAATCTTGGAAACCAGAGGATAGAAAATGTGACATCATTTTAAAAATAAGAATTTTGTGGCAATCTGGAAAGCTCACTTCTGCACAAAAAAAAAAAAAAGCAGGAATTATAATATAGGCCAGCATGTGAAAAGCCAGTGGAACTTCTATAGATGGAAGTTGCTGCAGAACACATATAGAAAAGAGTGATTGCTGCTGTCTTGATGGATTTAATTAAGGCTGTTGACAAAATCTGTTATTGAAGGTTTTAAGAAAATAAAGAACTTGCAAAATAATGGGGAATGTATTGCCAGTCATTAAAATGCAAAAGGGAGGGAAGAGACTATCTAGTTCTTATTTTCATGCACTCAGGCACTGGAGACTGATATGGAACAGAGGCTGACAAACTCCTGAATGGTATGGGAAAGTTGTGGGGTGAGGGGAGATGGGTAGAGAGTGAGCAAGAGTGAACTCTGTTGTTGAATGCCTCTTCCAGAAGAGGCACAGGTAGACATAAAGTGGAGCTTGTGGGAGCCAGGGTCAAATTAAGCAGAAAGGAGTGTTTCTTCACATATTAAACATCAAGTCTGAGGAACGGCCTTGTCAGATGTTCCTATTTATGTAAGGGTTTACAGGATTTCAAAAGAGACTGAACAAGTAATTTTAAGAGAGTTGTAAAGAATGTTTAATAGAAAAAAATTCTCACAGCTTTAAATTGCAGAGGTTGGGAGAATTTGAAGCTGCAGCATCACATTAAATTGCAATTTTTTTCTCTCTTGGGTATCTGCTTAGAGCAATTGCTAGAGACAGAATGCTGTGCTGAGTGAAGCACTGGCCTGTTTGTTTGGGTTTTTTTAATATTTAGAAGTCTCCCAAGTATGAGTTAATAAGTAAACTGCAGTAGATGATCTTTTTGTTGTCATACTCAGCAGCTGCAAACCCTCAAATAAAGTCTTGAGGCAAGAAAAAAGAGTAGAACACTGACTCTGTGGTGGGCAGTGCCAGTATCACCATTGTAAACTGACACCAGCTACATGATTTTACCACTTATGCCTGTATTCTTGCACTTGGCATGTAGCTTGTTTAAAAAGTTTACAATGCACTGGAGAAAAGGTTTAATAAGGTAGCATTAGAATTTTCTTCAGATGATCTGAGAATAGAAAGTTTTGCAGATTTAAAACAAAAGCTGAAAAACATACCTAATTTACTTGAGACTTCTGAAGGCATAAAAGAGACACATTCTGGTTCATCTGAATTATCTGTATGGAATAAGTTTAACAAGAAAGAGAAATCTAGGTATTTACGGCTTAGATATTAAAGCCTAAATATTAAAAGTGAAATTCCTTGTTTGAGAACATCACTTGACAGTTTACCATGCCTGGAGCAGCTGACACTGACCTCCACCCTTGCTTATTTCCCCCTCCCTCTCACTTTGTAAAGGGAAAATAACTTGTTTATATTTCTTTCTAGAGCTGTATTCTCTCTAGAATACCACTGTTCTCAGAAGTCAGAACTGTAAGTGATCGGTCTGCTATTGACTGTCCTGTCACAGAGATTACTCAAATCCCTTCTGGACAAATTATTAAAACCTACAAGTCATGGAGGTTTCAAATTTACAGCAGCAAATGTGTATCTCCCTAAAAACAGAGTAAAGGAAAAAGGACCTCTGGTGCAGGAATGCACCTCATTTACACCATCTCTGTGATGCTTACTCAGGAGCCAAGCAACAGAATAGCATCTTCCTGTTTCCTCTCTCTTCTCTTGGGGTAACACAGCTCTGCCTAGTCTGGGTACCCCTGCAGCCTCATTAGAACCAGGAGTTGGAATCAACTGCTTGGTAGGACCAGGGCAGTCTCACCACACTGACACTTCTTCAACAAGCTTCCACATCCATACCATAAAAACTGAACTACCTGCTTGTCTTAGATCTCCAGATCCTAAACGATTTACAGTGTCTGGATATTCTACTGAGGTATATGAATACAGTCAATAGCTTCTCTAAACCAGACTAAATAAACAGATAATTTCTGCTGACACAAATTTGAAATCAAAGGTCAGGGTATCTTATCACCCTTTTCTGATAAAAACATTAAATTTGCCATTGGTGTGCCTTGATGTTGCAAACTAATTCTGTAAGTGATCACTTATGTAAGTGATGACACTGAAGTAAATAGAAAGCTTGGAAGTACTTCAGAGAAAGGTATTTACTTGAATAACGGCTTTTATGTTCATAATCTGTTGAATCTGACTGAAATGAAATCTTACTAGTCCCACACCACTATGCAAACATACAGCTCAAAATTAAAGAAAAAACCAGATGTTCCTAGCTTACAATATTACAGTATATTTTGGACATTATTTACAGTTCACTATTAGTAATTGAAAAGAAGCACTGCGTGGATTCACGTTACGTGTTTCACATACACTCATCCACATGAAAACCTCTATGTACTGAATGCATGACCTACACGCATCTAAATCCTAAATAGCAATGATTCAAAACACAACATTTCTATCTATTTTTAGTACTTTTATTTTTTATTTTGTCTGTCCTTATGGCACAGTGGATAACTCCATAAGCAGCAAGGAAATTTCAGTTTACAACAGACTGATTTTATAGCTATTGGATCCTCTGTTAGGCTAAATGGTATTTTGCTTAAAAATTGCATATAATTTTTTCAAACACCAAATCAAATGGTAGGAAAAAATGATTGAGTAATGATTGATTATTATTACCTCTTGCATAATAGCATGCATGTTCCAATTCCACTACCTTCATCACAACCACAAAGTTATGCAAGGATGTAGTGCTGGTGTGGGCACAAAACAGAAGATAAAAAAGAGGCATCAGATGTCATGATTACACTCTAATTCCTGCATATAAACATTCATGGACTTTAGTCACCCTGATACTTATTGCTGCCATATATTCTTCCTCTTCAGATATTGGTTCCTGTATTTTAAAAATGCACACAACTTATTTTAATGCATTTGATGAATTAAAAAACAATCACTTGACACTAAAAAATGAGTTACTCCTTAAGAAAGGATAAATCCCCATATAATCTGGATCTAATATCAACATCCCTCCAATTCCACAGCTTCAGTTACTCAAACTTATTTGATTACACCTATCTCCAGAAGTTTATAAAGTCAGTAGAAAACATGGAGACTACAGAGCACAGAACACTGCACCAATATTACTGCAGTTTTGGCAGTTATTTTTCCAGTAATATTGGGAAGTGTTATTATGACTAAATGTAGTAAAATTCCTGCCTTCAGCAGTAAAAAAAAAAAAAAAATCAAACACCTAAGGCCATACTCCACAAAGAGGAGTTTGTGCATGGATTACTGAGCAGGATTGTGGCACAGTAAAACTCTTGAGACAGCAAGAACAGAAGAAAGCGGGTATTTAAAACAACAGTTCAGTCTTTTCTTCATCCTTTCAAAAGAAGGAAATACATTCCTTTTATTGACTGAAACACTGTGTGGTTAGATTTGCTTCACTTAAATGTTCCCACAGATCTGACTGTGGGGTGTACGTCTGCACTAAGCACCAAATCACCAGAAGTTTCAGTCATTCAGGATCCTGTGAAGTGAAAGGTCAGCAGATATGCAGAACTGAAAGAGATCTGTGAACTTTCCCCTTGGTAAGAAAATGCTAGAGTAATGGAATATTGCAAATAGCTGTGGTTTGGCAAAATCTAAGAGTATGCTGTGCTCACACAAGCCAGTAAGGAAAGTATCCAGTGGAGAGCATGATTAAAAAAATAAGAAGCCATAAGCAAAGCAATTTCTTAGCCAATGTATCTTATATCTTTCTGCACTCAAAAATGTATTTTACTGACAAAATAATCCGCAGTGAAATCTGGCTTACCTACCAACTGAATCTCTTCTGCACTACACTAGGTCAGATTTTGACATTTTTCTAGCTTTATCTTGAGTTGTGCATTTAGGGGAAAAAAAAAAAAAAGCTAGAAGGGCCTGTGTCCAGATTGCTGGCCTGTGCTCACTGGCAAGAATGTAATACAATTAAAGATTACCCTCTATCCCCTCTACCTAACTGTGCACTATGGGCTGAATTTTTTGCAATCTCCTAGGAAGAAATGAGAAATAGATCTTCCTTGCTTCCTTCTTGTCCTACTGGTCTTGGTTTACTGGACTTCTTAGAAGGCACCTGGATGTTTTGATAAGTCGTGTCTGATTTTTAAAAGCAAACCTCATTTGCTCTCCAATCAGTTACATCATTCCTTCATCCTGAAGCTTGTGTTGCTGTCTAACCATCATCACTGCACTCTGTTCAATGCGGGGGGGGGGGGTGTTTGGGGTTGTTTTATAACAGCAATGTGACTTCTTTAACACAGTATTTGTTGAGTTACTGTGAGGCACATGGCCTCACTCTCAATTTTCAGGGAAAAATGAGTACTTTACCACTGCAATAAACACCTAGCATTACATTCTAAAAACACACTTTTATATACACATTCTAAACAAATGCTTTATCATATACTATCTTACTCAGTTACCTTAGTACTGTATTTTCAAAGTGTAAAAGTACGAGTATGCAAGTACTCTGATCCTCGCCCTAAAATTTCAGTACCTTTTCCAAACAAGTGAAGCAACAAAAATAATAGCAATTAAGAAAACAGAAAAATAAAGCAACAAGGCAACAGCCTTTACTACGGATTTCTATGTGTGAAATTGGCCGGTTTTTACTACAGGGGCCGTGCGACTCTGTCAGGGTTATTTTGGGCTAATAACACTGCCAGCGCACAATACCGGTTTCCTATCGGCGAGAGGACAGGAAATAAATTAGGCGCAGTGTGCAGGCGCTGTCCCGGAGACGCCGAGCTGCCCGCCTCCCTCCCGCGGCCGCCGGGCCGATTTCCGACCCGGGGCTGCCCGAGGCCACCGGCCCGGCTGCGCCGCCCTCTGCCGCGTCGCTCCCGCACCGGGCCCCGCGCCGGCCTCGCAGCCCCCCCGGCCCGGGGAGGCTCGGGGAGCGCCGGGAGTGACGCGCTGCCCATCCTGCCGGCGCTGCCGCGGGGCCCGAGCTCTCTCCGGCGCTGCCGCCCCCCGCCCCGCTCCCCCTTCGCCGCTGCCGAGGCCGTGGCCGGAGGCGGAGCCTGCTCCGCGGGGCAGGCGGAAGGAAAGGGCCGGCCGCGGCCGGGGGCGAGCCGGCGCGCTGCAGGGCCGAGCTCCGCTGAGCCGCCGAGCGCCGGGGGATCGACGGCGCGGCCGGAGCCGAGCGCCGGGGGACCCGCCGTGAACCCGGAGCCGAGCGCCGGAGGACCGGTGCTGCCGCCGCGGCCGCGCCCCGAGCTATAGCGGTTGTGGCCGGGCCGCGGCCGCCGCCGGTGCCGCCCCGCGCGGCGCAGCCAATGGTGGTCGGCGGGGCGGGCTGCGCCGCGCGGGGCCGCGTTGTGCAACGCGCCGCGCTTTGAAGCACCATCACCCCTGGGAGGCAGCGCTCACTCGGCATCTGTCACGGCAGGGCGGCGGGCCGGGCCCAGCGCCCCGATGAAGACCCGGCGGGACCGGCCTTCCCAGCGGGCATGAGCCGCCCGCGTTAGGAGCGGCACGTAGCGGTGCCGAGGCGGGCAGGATGGCCCACATGCTGCATGCGGCAGCCCGGCGGGTGCAGTGGAGCCGGGCGGGCGCCGCGAAGAGGGCTGCGTGCCTGCTGGCCGCGGCGTACGGGCTCAAAATCCTCTACCCCATCATCCGCGGGCGTGTAAAGCGGGCGAGCGATGAGAGGGGCCGGGCGGTCCCGCACCGCACCGGCAGCCGGGGCAGAGCCTCTCCGGCCGTGGACGCGGAATTCTTCAAGCAGCTGCTGGAACTCCGCAAACTGTTCTTCCCGAAACTGGTGAGTGCCGAGCTGGGCTTGCTCTGTCTCCACTCGTTTGCTCTGGTATCCAGGACCTTCCTCTCCATCTATGTGGCCGCCCTCGATGGAAAAATTGTGAAGAGCATTGTGGAGAAAAAGCCCAGGAGCTTCGTCTTCAAGTTAATCAAGTGGCTGATGATCGCAATCCCAGCAACTTTCGTGAACAGCACCATACGGTACCTGGAGTGCAAGCTGGCCCTCGCCTTCCGCACGCGCCTGGTGGATCACGCCTATGAGACCTACTTTGCCAACCAAACTTACTACAAAGTGATCAGCATGGACGGGCGGCTGGCCAACCCTGACCAGTCCCTCACCGAGGACATTACGATGTTCTCACAGTCCGTGGCACATCTCTACTCCAACCTCACCAAGCCCATCCTGGATGTTGTGCTCACCTCCTACACCCTCATCCGCACAGCTCGGTCCCGGGGGGCCAACCCCATCGGGCCCACAGTCCTGGCTGGTCTCGTAGTCTATGCCACGGCCCGCGTGCTCAAAGCCTGCTCGCCCAAGTTTGGCAAACTGGTGGCCGAGGAGGCTCACAAGAAGGGCTATCTGCGCTTCATACATTCACGCATCATTGCCAACGTGGAAGAGATTGCCTTTTACCGAGGGCACAAGGTAAGGAGGAGAGAAACTGGAAGCACTAGGGTTGCTCCTGCAGTGCTGGAGTGGACTCATGCTTCCCCTAATGCCCTTCTTAACATTTTGGGTCCCTCTGACATTTAAACTTGTTTACAGCTTGGCACTTCCCATTTCTTAGGAAATGCCGTCTCACAAGCAATGTCTGGGGGGAGCAGATCACAGTTCCCTTGAACTCTGACAGTGTTCTGGTTTTGCAGATGTATCTTATGCTTGTCTAGAAAACTAATCTACATTGCTGTGTTTTCCCCACCCAGTCCCTTCTGACTGACTTTTTCAGACTTCTTTTTTTCCAAACATGTGTATGAACCACCATATTTAATTCAGCAGAAACAGCAACCATGGCACACGAGAAAGTCTAGGGGGAAACTCTGTGATGGCTCAGAGCACACTACAACCTTTGACACTCTTTCACATAGCCAAGCAAAGATGTAGTCGCCAGTCTTAAAATAGCATAAGTACAGTACTTCTGCAATCACAGTTACATAAACTAGTAGCTTGTTTTAAAGCCACCTTATTAAGAGACTCTTCATATTTTTATTAGAAGTAAATTTTGGCTGTAATACCTTTCAAACATGATTGGGAAAAAAGTTGTTTCATGCAAGGTGAAAATGAAAGCTGAAAACCAGCCTGAAGTATTACTTTTTCAGTTCAAGCAATGGTTATATAACATTAATGGTTTATTTTTGTAGACACAATCGTTCTCAAAAGCTGTCTCTAATAATGTTTTAAGTGCAGCTAAATTAAACATTTTCTCAATTCCCACATATGTGGGCTTGAACTGAATGCATATCGACTTGCAACTGTCTTTGACTTGTTAAACCTCCTGGGATAGTTCTCTCTTTCCTCAGACTGCTTGCAAAAACAAGGGGCATTTCAGGAATCAACTCTGCAACTTTAAGTCACTGAAGATAATTGATCCCCAAATGCTTTCCAGTATAATTTTCAGTTGCTGTGAAACTCTACAGCTGCAACTTTATTAAAAGGATGTGAAATCTATCCTATTTTGATTGTTAGAATCAACTGTTGTGACTGTTATGTTGTTCTTGTATGTATTAGAGATCTTAAAAAAGTTGAAAGCCTGCCAATGCTCTGTCAAGGGACAATGGTGTAAATAAGAACCAGGTCCACTGATTTCCATAAAGGTGTACACATTTGCTGTGAGACTGCAGCACAGTGAGTGTAAAGTACCACATGGCAGATGTGATTTGGAAGTGACAGCTCTGGGTACCTGATTATTTCATGAACCCATGTGAATGTATCTTGTGCTATATGTCCATCTTTGTTTCATTGTACAAATTACTTTATTATTTTAACTGTAGGTAGAATTGAAGCAACTGCAAAAAAGCTACAAGGATTTGACAGATCAAATGAATCTCATTTTGTCCAAACGTTTATGGTACATCATGATAGAGCAGTTCCTGATGAAGTATGTCTGGAGTAGCTGTGGTATGATCATGGTCGCTGTGCCCATCATCACCGCAACGGGATTTGCAGATGGTGGTAATAACATCTTTTTTAACCTCTGATTTCTAAATGTTTCTAAATATCCTCAAAATACTGTAGTTCCCTTGAGTACTGTTCACATTGTTTTGTTTTTCACAGACTTTCTTAAAACATCTGTGTCTTATGTATAACTTGCAAGCATAGCAAGTCAGCTGAGCAAATGATCCAATAGTGTGTGATAAATAGTGTGTGATAAATAGTGTGAAGTCAGGACTTAGAGGATCTTTGTATCACACAAGATTGTAATGATTATTGCAGTCTTCTTTTTCATTAGTCACTGTTGGAATGGCAGGCTGATTTTTTACAGTATCTCCTTTTGCAAATGATAATATGAACTTTCCTAGAGTGCTTATCTTCTCCTTCCATAAACCATAGTGTAATTACAGGTAATTATATGTAATTTTTCTCTTATTGTTGACCTGTTGGAAACCACTGATATTCCCTGACTCTCTGGAGAAGAGAAGGAAAAATTCAGATTCCAGGCTAGGATGGTATCATTTTTGACATCTTATCACAACTTTCCTAGAAGTGAAATGAGACTCAAATAATGTTGTTACTGCAGATGCTGTTAAGGAAAAAAAAAAAAGGAGAAAACAGGAGAGAGCAAAAAGAAAGGTATTAAGGAGGGCTGTTGGTTAATCTGGTTTAACAAGCTTCCTCATGCACAATTAGAACTTACTATATTATGAATTTCATAGGATTCCTATAACATGAATCCTGCAAAATCTTCAGAAGGATCAGTTCTCAGTTGTGTACTTTGAATTAGGAATGAGTGAATTCTTCTCTGCACAGTAGTTCTGTTTCTTTCATGGAAGTTACATTCCAAATCAGGACTGTCCAAGTGGACAAGCTTGGTGTGAGCTGTAGGGTGGCTTTGTGCAGTGCTCACGTGGTTTAGTTGTCTCCCTAAAAAGTTGTGCTGGTGCAGGGGTGGGTGCCCAGCTCCCTGAGCTGCTGCCCATCACGTGCCTTAGCAGGGCACTATATCAGCACCCTGGCTGGCATTCTGAGAACAGCTTCAAAAATATCAGGATGTCTTGTTCCAAACTGAAGAGGCTGTACAAAGGCATTTCACCTCACAGTGAAAGTTATCAGCACAACAGAAAAAGTGATAAGAGTCTTTCTGCTAAGATGGGAATGGGTACAATCAAGAAAAGGAGCATTTAACCACATGTTGTAAATATCTCCTTGGTATTAGAGCATGAATAAAAAAGGACTTGTACTCATGCTAAACTAAACAACATTCCTGTTACTCATGTTTATTCTTTTGTTCTAGTAGCTTTTTTTTTCCTCCCACATTTCAAATGTGGGAGCAACCAGCAACCTAAACTATTAAAACACGGGGTTTAGTATTGAGTCCTGGGGCTTACCAGAGGTGGTTCACAAACATAATACTGGCAGCACTGTCAAGACCAATTTGAGGTACTACAGGTATTCAAAGAATCAAGCACACCAGAAATTACCTGCTTGGGAAAACAGTGCATTTTGCCTCAGCAGATCAGACACAAATTTGTTAATATCTGAAGGAAGAGGTAGTCATTTCTAAGTAACAATCCTATTGCTTTAGGATAAGTCAAAAGGGTCAGGGAAATGTACAAAACTGGTACCATGACCAATTTGGGGTTACAGGTGTAAAACCATACATTTTGTTCACTTCTTCGGGAAGGAGAAAGAAAAAGTTAAAAAATAATTCTTCAGTAGTAAGAAAAAAGAATCTTCTTTGACAGCAATACTTCTGACTGAAATTTAAAAATTATGTTATATATTTCAGTGAAGAATTTAGGTGGCAAAGACAAGATTTCTTTTTGATAACATTTCTCATTCTTTTTGTATTAAACCACATTCCAAATGTTGTGTCTCAGTTTATGGAGAGTATTTGGAGAGTTTGTAGAGAGTATTTCTTGAAGCAAGACTTCAATTTCTCTAGACACAGTGAACATTTGTTTTTATAAAATAAGTGTTATTATCAATTAAATAAATGAAGAGGAAAATGGAAGTGTTAGCTTCTGTATGAAACAGAGACTGTCTGTCTGTTAAAATGTGACATTTTCAAACACAGGAGGCCAGCTACATGAAATATGTTTTGGACAAAAAGTTCAAGAAATATCATATTGGTGGGTTATATAATATGTTTGTCTTTTGGGGCTGTGAAATGCTCATAAATTCTATATAATTTCAATTTTTTAAATACCCCTAATCTGATTGATGCAGTGACTTGCAGAGATACTTAAAGTCTTACTAGATGAGCTGGCCTGGGTGCTGGAAGCAGCCATCAGTAAATACTGCATTTACATGAGGGAGGAATGTTGCATCAATGTAGTTAAACCATAACTGATTCCTAGAGGATTATTTGTGGTGGTCTTATATAGCAAAGGCTGCATGTGCTATAATCCCAGCAAGATCAGCAAAAATTGGTTGTGTCAGAAGTAAACAAATTTCAAATCCTCTTTTACTAATGAATGAACTGAATTCTCCCTATTCACTAAATGTATTCTTCTTGGAGTGGAAATAACTTTTTGAAGTGAGAGCCACATCAGTAAGAATTTTGTAATCTCTCCTTTGGAAGAGATTTTCTGTATTTTTTTTAAAGCATGTCTCTCATTGTGTCTCAGCAAGATTGCATACAACTAGTTGACAGTGTGCTGATGTAGAACTGAAGAGAAAAAAACATCATTATTAGAAATTGTTAACATATAATTAATTATATATTAAATAATTATTCCAGTGTATTCCACTGTAATACAGTGTATTTCAGTGATCTAGTTATGTAGGAATTCTTTATGAATGTGTAAACAAAAACAGAATAACATTTAAATTTAACTAATAAGGACAGAAAGATGGGTCTGGCTTTGGTACTGCCTGTAGATTCTCAGACACTAGATTTCTAGAATCTGATTTGTCAGGGAAGTGAGAGTAAGAAAATGCTGTTTGCTCTACTCTTGCATTGCTTGACTTAGCCTATGAAATTTATGGTTGCATTACACTTGCAAGGAATTCCTCCTAGATTTTCTTGATCATGAGCACTGTGGAAACATGGATGCTAGTAACAATTGCTAGTACAGGAGTTGCCACAGTGGATCCACCTATTATCCTGCCTAGAATGATTCCTAGCATCAGCTTAGTTTAAAAAAGAAGCTTAAGAAAAACTTTACAAACTTTAGGAAAAAAATAATATCCAGATCCTATTATGCAAAAGATTTAAGCAATTTATGGAAATACATATAAAGTTACGTGATGCAGAAAACCCTTTAGATCTTTCACTGTAAATCTTTTATGTGGAAAATTTTTAAGAGTTGTTTGCTACACCACTGGTTTACTACACCAGTGATTTGTACTTGCAATTATAAACATGGAAACAACATTTAGCCTCAAAATAGTCAGGTACTTCTTTTTAAATCTTTTTTCCTTCAGGAAACAAACATTGCAACTTGAATCTATGGGACCTGTGGTAGCAAGATGGTATATGTAGATATATTAAATATACTTAGTTCTCACATATCTTCTATAAATTCTGCTACTGTTTTCTCCTTGCCTAATGCTGCTGACATTCTAATGAGACAAGCCTTTTCTTTGGAGCAAGAATATTGTTGTTAACAGGATGCAGTGTCATAAATAAAGCCTCATAACTTAGTTCTGAGGTCAGATGAAGAGAGAAACTTCATTGTGAGGGAGAGTTATCCTACTGAAACCATGCCTTTGATGCCAAGAGAGTTTAATGCTTTCTTACAGAAATGTAATAGTGTTGCCAGATTTACACCGTGAATGTGAATGGTTCCTGCTACATGAAGTCAGTCAATAAGTAAGGCTGAAAATTAATAATCACAAAAATGTTAAAAATTATGTTCAAAATTTGTTTCAGATCATTGCTTAGGTTTCACTTTTTTAATATAATGAAAAATTAGTGTTGTATGATGATACATTAAAAGGAAAATGATCCATGTAGATAAATAGATAAAATAACAGGATGTTTTGCCTAACAAGATTAATTCCATATGCTCCCACTTACTCTTTTTGACTAAGCTATGGTAGTTACATTCATCAGTTCTTTTTGAAAGGTTGTCTTCATAGAGTTATCTTTTTCTTAAAAAAAGAAAATAGATGCTCTATAGTAGCTCACATTGCAACAATAATTTAGTTTGTAGAGATAATTATCAGCAGAATATTTTAACAAAACTTTGTTTTTACATTCAGAATTGGAAGATGGGCAGAAACAGGCAATGGTTAGTGAAAGAACTGAAGCTTTTACTACATCACGAAACTTGCTGATCTCTGGAGCAGATGCTATTGAAAGGATTATGTCTTCATACAAAGAGGTACTGTACATCCTGCATGCATGAAACAGAAGAGAAAAAAATCTATTTACATTTAATATAAAATATTTAAAAAGTAGTGCAGTTTTTAAAGGCAAATTCTATTGCAACGAAATCCATGGAGATATTTGAACTGGTAGTTTAATCTTTAGGGTTAAGTTGACATAGAGTCTAAAGTGCACAGTTGTCTGTGTAATGGTGCAATGTGTAATGTCATTTTTAATACTTGTATTCAAGTGTCAGCAGAGAGCATTGAAATTCCTGGAATGTCAGTGATAAAGGTTCAAATTCCTCTTCTGTTTGTAGCACAATCCTGAATTTGGGCTGTCTTGCTTCAGTGTACTGGGACTCTTCTGTTGGAACTGTCATAAAAGCATATAATAATTTAGTTGTAAGAGTCTTTAAAGGTCTTCTACTCCAACCCCCACCCGCCATGAGCAAGAACATCTTAAACTATTATTGGATTGCTCAGAGTCCCATCCAACCTGACCTTGAATGTTTCCAGACATGGGGTGTCTCCACCTCACTGGGCAACCTGTTTCTGTATGAAAAACAAGGATAATTGAATACTTATTTCTGGGCCACTTGAACTATAAGGCTGTTTTCAGTAACTTGTGAACCTGTTAAACTGTAAGTAATTTTTCAAAATAGAGAAATTTTATCAGGAAAAAGTTCACATTGGGAGTACAAGTAGTCTAGAAGTACAGAATGTTTATCTAGAAGATCAGAGATGTTGTTTCAGGTCCTTACCCAAATTCCAGTAAAGCTATGCTTTAATCTGTTGTTTCTCTTGTGGATTTCTTTAAATGCCAGCTGTTAAGCCAAAGGAAAGTGAGTCAGTGCTGTTAATCTCAACATTTCCTTCTGAATATTTGTTCTTCATGTTTTAATTGGTGTTTGCTCGTCCCTTTGGTGGGAACCCCTTTTCCCAGTGCAGTGCAGGGAGGAGCACATTAGCTAGGCAGCTAATCAAAGACTATGGATTCTGATATTTGGAATCCAGCCATAACAGCTACAGCTTTGTAAATTGTCAGAGAAGGGATAGTTTGGCACCTTCAGGTACAGACTTTGACAAAGCCAGTGTCTATGCTGTTTTCAGAAGTCCTTCTAATGGGCTGTGATTTTTAACCTATTCTTTTTGAGCTGTTCCCTTGCTTGATCTCTGGTGTCAAGATACTGCCAGATAACCTATCATACACTGATGTAAAACGTGTTTTGTTTTCAGCATTTAAGTAATTTATAGAATGTGCATGAGGACTTAGAAAACCTGTAGGTTTATTTTTTTGGCAAAAAAGTACCCACAAAATAGTAGAGGAAGAACTGAACAAACTCACTTTGTCTATAACATGGTAAGATATTAATTGGGACAGCATGAGACCAAAGAGCGGTTCTGTGGATTTCCACCTTAATTTTACATTTATGCTTCTCTTCAAAAGACACTGCAGTACTTCAGCCACATTGTCATTCCCATTTTGTGACTCAGGCAGTTTCCAAAGCACAGTGTACTTCAACCCATGTCAAGTGGCAGTGCAGTTCCAGTTCTTGCCCACCTCCTCCCCCAAGGCAGCCTCCTTCAAGTCAGTGTAATTCACTGTTCAGATGGGGTGGGCTCAACTTTTCTTTGCAGTCAATGGTTTAGGTGGTAGTATTTAGTGTTTGAACAAAGTGAGTTTCTACAGTCATGGAATAGAAGCTTACTACATGTTATGGTTCTCCTGGGGTACTACTGGTGTGAGTTTCATTTATCACATGCAGGATTGTCTCCATCATCCTCAGGTGAAATGATGGCCATGTGGCAAGAGCTAGTGCTCACTTCTGAGTCTGGCACAAATAGTGAAACTTACAGAAGACTTATGGAATTATTTCCAGTTATTTCAAATAATCTTAGAATTATCTACACCATAGTGGGTGAACTCAGTCATGGGGTGTACGTATTTAACCACAGCAAGCCAAGGATTTTGTAATCTTGATCTAATTTTTTGGCTATTCTTGTTCTTTCTGCATTTTGTATAAAAATATATCCTTTTAAAACCATCTAATAATACTTTTAAAATAAAAGGCCTTGGCTTAATTCTTTACTACCAGCAGATGGAGGCAGTTCTTTGGGAGCTCTTAAGTATCCCATAAATATGAAATTACGAGGTCCAGAGATCTGTTTTTTCTGTCTTCACCAGGTGAAAACTGTGACAAATGGACCAAAAAAAATGGAGAAAGCCTTTTAAGAGACCTCATCATCTTAAAAATGCCCAGTTCTATTCTAAGGTGTCAGATTTAGCATGCAGTTGACAGAAGACTCATTTCTGGTTTGTACTGTCTTTTAGGTTAGGGTGGCCTGATGCTGCCTCTTTTACACAGAAAAGCACACTTCTCCCACTGGAGGTTTCAGGAATACAAGCAAGTAAACATAAGTAATTATAGATGCCATTCTTTTCTCACTTCTGTGGACTTCTATTTTTGCTGGAAAATGCAGAGATTTTAATTTTTTTCTTGTGTACCAGCCTCTTTGTTTTCAGATATGTTAGTAGTTGTTCTCATTCATTGAAAAATACAGAAATCAGCAGTCTATACAACCTCTTCATTTATTGGAGTTATCATAGCTTACATGGGCTTAACTCAACTGTCCTGTCTGCTGATTGGTAGGAGCTACAGGTGGCATATGGGTTAGCACAGAATTTCAAGGAATGAAAATCGATAGGTGTTGATCAGCATTGTTGCTCATGTTGATCTTTGGCCAAACATTTAATTTGTAGAATTTGTGAAGTCTAACTGAAATGAGGCATTTGTTGTTTCTCAGGTCACTGAGCTAGCAGGCTACACTGCCCGTGTCTACAACATGTTTTCAGTCTTTGACGAGGTGAAGAGAGGCATCTACAAAAGAACTGCTGTTATTCAAGGGTCTGTAAACAACAGCAGGAGTGAAGATAAGGCAGAATTACACATTGATGGGCCCTTAGAAATCAAAGGTAATTAATTCATATTTGTATGAATTTCCCAGGGGTGGTGGGGGAGGCATGGAGCAGTGGGACAGGAGGTGTACAGAGATTTTTTTTCTGTAACTAATCAGCCTCTCAGCCTTAATGCCCCAGAGGTCATGTTGCCTTTCATTTTAACCACCTGCTTCCTTATAACTCTCTCCTTATGGTGTGCTTTTCTAATACACAAAATGGCTCAAATGTTTTCTATAAAAACTTTTAATAAAAAGGCATTTCAACTATATTATTATATGTGATGGTGATGTTAGTGTTCTTACACTGAGAGTGCCTGTTTTCTTCAGACTATTCAGTGTTTTTCAGTAAAAGCTGAAACTGTAACATTTTCATCTTCAACCATCACATAATTTTCTTTGAGCAGGAGGAAAAAAGACAGATTGGTTCAGTAGTTTTCCCCAAAAATACTGTGTTTTCCATTATTAAAGATCAGCCTGTGCTCATTTTTTCATAATTTTGTGGGAATCTTCAACTGAAAATGACAACTTGACCCTTCTCCTCACCTCCCAAATTATCTGATCAATATATACTTTTTCCCTCCTAACCCCATCCTGTGTATTTCTGGTGCCACTGTCTTTCTGTCTCCACCCTCCCTGGAGCGTTTTCTGTGTACATCCATTACTTATTGTGCCACCTCTCTCTGCCTCTTGCATCCAGCTTCTCTCTGAGGTACTCAAAGGCAGCTTTTGCGATGGGTTTTTCCTCATTTTCCCAACATACCATTTCTGGTACTGTCCTCTAAGGTGTTGAAAAGCCTTGTTATCTTCCTTTAGCTTTTGAAAAGTGCAGCCTCAGTAGAGCTATAAGCCCCAAAGGGCTCTTTGTGAAATAACTTCTTGCAGCAATTTCAACAGTGCTGCCCTTCAGCTCATATTTCTCAAAGGTCGTCTGATGAGGTTCATCATTACAAAGAGTGATGCAGCATGGTTGATAGGTATGGAAATAGCTGATGTCTTAATCTGCTGTAGATCTTGGTAATGCTTGGCTGATGTTAGAAGAAATGGCATTTTATAACTGTTGCATTTTGTCATGTGCATGAGAAAAGGTTTGTAGTTCCTGGAGCAATGAAGTAATTTGGGGGCTCTTTTTAGATAACTGTGTTTAAAACCAAAACCAAATACAGTTCAGATATGCAAATGTGCTCTCTTCATGTTCCCTTTAGGTCTGCTATATCTAAACCCCACTCCTCTTTTCTCTGCAACCTTTTCCCAAGATTTCATTCCCCTACAGTCACTTTTCATCCAGTCTGAATTCCTCCTAAGCCATGGTGACTGGCATTTGCTCTTGTTTAGTTGTAGCTCCCAGAGGCAGCTAGCCAAGACCAAGCATTGTGCACAAGGATTTAAGAAGAATTTAGGCCAGATGAATCTAGGCCACAGGCTCCACATTTTTTATGACAAGTGCTACTGTAATACTGGTTTTCCTCCTTTATTTCGGTTGCAATATTTCAGAAATCCCTGAAGAGTGCATTGTGCATGGATAAAAGTAAATGTGCTCACATACCTGTGTGTGCCTGCATTGTTAGAGAAGAAAAACCTTAATATTCTGCATCCCCAATGGCTCTTTGAACGTGTAATACTTATTTCCCTTTCAATAATCCAGTATGAGTCTTTGTAACTAAGCAATGTCTGTTTTGTGCCTTGCATTTACTGTTGTCAGTAAGTGTGAGAATATGAAATAATAATAATCTTTTACAGATAATAATATTGTCTTATAGCATATTTAATAATTCAGAATTTTAAAAATTAAACAGAATTTTGTACATCTTGTACAAATATTGTCAAATTGTATTTCTAATTACATGTAAATATACTTTAAAAGCATGCTAAGGTTGCAAACAAATGCTGTGAAATTAGGATTAGGAAATGAGAATTAAGTTTGCTTAAATCTTACTAGCTTACTATATTTTATCATAGATTTATTTTAACTACACTGTCTCCACTGTATCGATGTATTTTCTTTTTAACAGAAAAACATTTTTTCCCCATAATCTCATGCTGTTTTAAGGAAAATTTATTTTATGTAAAAAGAATGCTTGGACTGATAGATGGCATAAAAAATTCAGCCCAGGTTGTTATAGTTTGGCAAAGTTAAAAGCAATTGAAGAAAGCCTCTAAAGGAAGAATGTAAGACTAAACTGTGAAGAAAATGCTACAGACCTTCTATAATTAACCAACTAACTTGGTCTTTGTTACATTTTTCTTTGTTCAGATTAGTTTAACTTATAAATAAACAGCTTTCTAATACAAAGAGAAATATCCTTTTCTTTGCATATTGTCTATAAAGGTAATTTATAATATTTTTCTAGGAATCCAACTGTTTGGGTTCTGTTAGACAAGACCAGTAACAGGTGACTGAGAAGTTAGTTTCATTCTTTTACTCTTTACAGGACAGTTAATATCAAAGTCCTTGTATTACAGAGTATCTGGATGTCCAATAGAGATTGCATATTTAATTTGCCAGGAGTCCAAATGCCAAGTGTATCTACCTGACTGAAATATTACATGAGTTTCTGCAGATACTTACAAGACATGTTTACAGTGTCTGTGGCATCAAAAAGAGTTGGAAGCAAGCCATTAAATGTTTTCTCCTTTGCTCTCATTGCTGGAGGAGACCAAAAGATACTCCAACTTTCATAGCTGGTAGTGAGTCCTAATTTAATCCTCCAAGAAGGTTAACTGGTTTGCCCGTGGCTAAGGCTGTCCTTGAGCTTTTTTGCTGCTTGGTATTAAACAGCTATTTAAAACAGAATACAAAAAATACAAGGAGAATTTGAATGAACACATATTTTTAGTGCATCACATATTTATGATGAATACTGTGCATTTTGTTTAGGATCAAATTTAGGTTTCATTGCACATTCTTGGCTACTGTTGACAGTGTCTTTTGGACTAGCTAAGATTTATTATCCGGATTTTCCACCAGTCCTTACTTGAAAATATACTTAGTTGTGCACAGAGGTTGTCACAAGTGATTGCTTAGTGGAGAGTTTCACAAACTCTAATTTTTTGGTTTTTTTCTTTCTAGGGAAAGTAATTGATGTTGATCAAGGAATTATTTGTGAAAATGTTCCTATAATTACTCCGAATGGCGATGTGGTGGTTTCCAGGCTAAACTTCAAAGTAAGATGATATGCAAGAATCTTCTGATTGTTGCCATCACATTAACATAAACAGCACAGAGTTCTTATACCTTATGTTAAGTACTTGGAGGAGCATATGGATAAAAGGGGAAGTCCAGAAAGGTAGGCATAGTAGCTCAATAGAGGCAGACATAGTAGTTTGTCCCGCTCAGAGAAAGAAAAGGGAAGATTTCTGTTGCTGTTGCCAGGTGAAAAACTGACCTGAGATTTTCAAAGGTGTATATGAAAGTATGCATCCACCTTTAGTTAAAGTCAATCAAATTGGGGTGCTTTACTCATAAAGGCTCCTTTAAAAGTCTGAGGCCACAGCAACAGTGAAAAAATCAATCCTGTAGTTTTTCCTGATCACCACAAAGAGCAGTTCTAACTAATAGCTGGCAGCATGGCTCACAAATCCAGTTGGAGAGCATTTACTCAGCAGAAACTTGTGTTGTTTTTAAAAAGCTATTCCAGACACCTCCTGGTACCTGCTCACAATTTTAATGAGTGACCTTTACTGAATTAATCCCAGATGTAGCCTGATCTTATGTTCCACTGGAGATGTTGTTATTTTTAAAAAAATTGAAGTTATCAGAAATAAATTTAACCATTCCAGCAGATCTTTTAATTTAGGTAAAGCAGGATTTTTCTTGAATTAGGAACTGGGAGGAAATGGTTCTAGCTATGGCAAAACTTGCAACAACTTCAGTGTAGAAATTTCAGAATTGTAAAATTACAACCTTATGATCAAGCAGACATTTCTATTTATTTGTCTCAAGAGACAGAAACAAAATACGGAAGTCAGTATATTTCTGTAAAACGTAGATAATGACATTGTGATTATGCATAAATATACACTCATATATACACAGGGTAATAGTCAGAAGAGTAAAAGAAAAATCACTTGTAATCACAGCCAAGTTAACATAGCTAATAAGGTGGGAAATGGCAGTCTGAAATAAATTTTCCAAATCACTTGATTTGCCTCCCATACTTGCAATTAATATCACAGATAGCACAATACTGCTTGAAACACTGTTAACATCTTTGGACCTAATGTGCATTAGAACAATTGATGCTGACTGTGATGTATTGATGCTGTAATGTAATCATATTACATATTACATGATGTGTCTATAATAATATATTACTATAAATACTACTTCTATATACTACTGTAAACATTAGTTTATAGAGATATTCAGATATAAAGGAAATTATTTTCATTATCTCAGCCCAGATATTTTATCTAATGCTACTGTTTCCACAATAGTTGCATGAATACATGCAGCTAATCAACGAAATCGGTTGATAATTTTATATAAATACTTATATAACCCTTCTTTGGGGTCTTAGAATCTCTTGTGCCATATACACTATGTCATAATATCTTTGCATTTTCATCCCCTTTGCAGGTCGAGGAGGGGATGAATCTTTTAATCACTGGACCCAACGGCTGTGGAAAGAGCTCGCTCTTCAGAATTTTAAGTGGTTTGTGGCCTGTGTATGAAGGAGTTCTCTACAAGCCCCCTCCACAACACATGTTTTATATACCACAAAGGTATGTGTCTTGGTGAAGGTGGTGCCTCTTACCTGGTTACAAGAATTTTGACCTTTCTTCTCATATTTCTAATCTGTGCTATGTACATCCAAGTTAAAGGGTGGTAAGCACAACCTCAGGTGTGTGATATGTGTTTATAAGAAGAGATATTTTCCCATTGGTGATGCAACATGATTAGTCATCTGAAAGGGTTCAGATACACTTGTGTTGGAGCCTGCGTTCCTCAGATGGCTGAAGTCCTGGATAATTGGGATCATGGGAACATGCTGGGGTCTAAAAGAAATTTGAAGTGGACCTAGTATATCTCAAATCTGATTTATTTTAAAACAAAGGATTGAAACAAGTGAGAGTGGTTTGATGCTTAAGTATCAAAGTAACCAAAATTTAACTTTCACAATGCAAGATACAATCCAATCCAACAGTAACTGCAGATTGCCTTTTTAATAATATGTGCTCGTTTCACTAATGGAAGCTTAGCTTTGTTGTGCTTTCTTTGCACTCTGACATGCTGTTGGACTCTCAGTATATACTCTTATGCAACTGTTTCTAGAATATCTCCTTAGAGACCTCTGACTATGTTGTTTTGCAAAAGCAAAGTCAAACACTGAATCTTTGCTTCCTGTAGTTCATTTCTTCCCATGGGCAAAAGTATTCATGATAACAGTTTGTAGCCTTGTTTAAAAAGTACAAACTATTAAGATAAATGGAATATACTGAACTGACCAGTAGATCTTCCTTGCTGCAGGTGAAGCTAGCAAAGAACACTGCTTTATGATTTTTTCAAATATCTGTATAATTTATTGCTGGCCATTGTCATTTTTCTGATTCACTCAAGACGTTTATTCAGGAGTTTGGAGCAAAATACTTTATTAAATGTTTAAAAAAAATCTCTTTCACTTGTAAGGAAACAGATTCTACACATTTTGTCTCTCATTTCCTTAGTTTGATAAAAGTGCCAGCAAATTTGCACACCTACATACTTGCAGGTTGCATTGACAGCATCACAGGAATATTCCTCAGTATCTCTGCACCCTAAATTGCAGTAAAGCTCTAATTACCACTGAGTTATTGATATAAATTGTTAGTAATTTTCTGTCTGCTGTGTCATACTGTATAATTTGCATGGAGGAATGCCTCATGCAGTCTCTGTTAGTTCCATAACCTTTGATCATGACTCTTGAGTCTTCCTAGCACAGCACATATCTAAAATGTCCATCAGCATTTTCTCTTCCTTGAGGACAGATTCCCATAGAGCCTGGAGTAATACATTGTAATTCTTTCTCCTCATCCACTGTCGCTGTTCTTTCTCTCCAGCTTGCTTTTACTGTAATTTGGTTATTTTTGTAAGAGGTGTGTTTCTCCAGTAGCATGCATGGTTTCTTTGTTATTCTGTGTGCCATTCTAGTAGAAGGCCTACCCACTTTCTCAGCAGTCACAGCAATGGTCCAATCTTGTATTCTCTCTCTCTTGCTATTGCTCATTCAAGTAGATCTTTAACATTTCTTTCTTTCAACACCAGGGTTATCAAATGCTACAAGGGTGGCAACCAAAGATAAACTAGTATCAATGTTGTTTGTTCTTTGTCATTGAAAATTTATATACCTATGTCTTGCTGCCTTCTTGATAATGCTAGGACAGTCCCTCCTGAGCTGTTTGGTTTTGCATACATCTGCTCAATTTCTGGTATTTCATTTGGGGTTTGTTTACAAGTCTTTTCCTATCTGTCATTTTTCTTTCTATATTCTAAAAATATTTTTGGATACAAAATGCAATTGCATCAGCCACAGAGATATTTTCCTCTCCTTACTTCTATTAAGTAACCCAAATGTCTGAATTGCCTCAGGTAGTCCAAGGATATTCATCATGTGGATGAATGAAGCAAAAATGTTTCAGTTCTAAGTGATCTAAATAACAAAGTGATTAAATAAAAGTAAATTTTACAGTATAAGCACGTGAAAATTCGAAGATTATAGTGTAACTCAACTGTTGTTTTAAGCATGAAGTAGTTATTAGTGGCCACTCTCATCCTGAAACAGTTCTTGATTGTGTAAACAATGTAATCTTACCAAATTGCTGCGTTTCCCTTTGAGATACCCTATAGCACATACAGAAGTTTGTGCAAATGGAGTAGCTATCTATGTGGTTCTTCTGTATCAGACTATTTTCTTGTTAGTGTGTGGTCTGCTGGAGAAGTAGCCTGAACAAAGTGCTGTGCAAATACACCTCTGCAAGTTCTGTTGCCTCATCTTATTTAGATTGGCTCAGATGTCTCTGTCCTGTGTTGTATTTTGTTTTCAGCTAATACTGTTCTGTCTTTAACTATGATAATTTTAGTTGAGCCAGGTAAAGTTAAGATGTACTCTGCACACACCAGTACTGCACCAGTGATTGTCATTGCCCTTCAGCATTTTGCTGACAGTGCATCACCTCACTGACTTGTTCCTTTGATACTTTGCCATCAGTTAATATCGTGTTGTACAGATACCTGCTCTCTGGCACACTGGATCTGTCTGTGGACTTGCTATTATCAAGTTTGTGATGGTCCTTTTCAATGTGTTTATTTTCAAAGTTCACCACTTATCTGACAGAAGAGAAAAAGGTCACTGATAGATAAGCATTGACAAAAAACATAACACAACACACTTCAATACTATATGCAATAGTTTGCATACTATTTTACTATAGATATGGTTTAAAGATTGCCTGCTACTTTGTATCTTATTTTTCCTCTTTTATGATGAATCAGTTCCCAACAGTTTACCTCCATTCTGCTGTTAGAAACTGCAGCCTGGCATCTGAGAGGGCTGTTAAGCTCTCTCCTTGTCCAGGGCACAGCTTCTTCCATTTCATCTTTTTGTCATTCCTATAGAAATTCTTGCACATATCCTTCCTGATTGATGAAAGTTCATCTTGCCTCATCTAGAACAGACAAGTTCTTGCCTTGCTGCCCTCTAGGTTGGTGGAAGCTTTGCCTGCCAGGATCTCTGTGAAACCTCTCCATTTCCACTGAAGGCTCACTCAGAGCTGTAAAGTTTGAATGTTTATTGTTAGGTCTGGGTGCTGACTGCTTCCAAGTAATGGCAGTACCTCTTGGTAGGAAACTGTGTACAAAATTCACCAACACTCATAGTCAGAGGTGGGAAATGGTCTTGTGGATTAGCTGCTACTCCTCCACAAGCCATGCCAGATATCTTCTCTACTGCCCAGACACAAGACTCATCTGATTAAAGCACAGTTTTCAGGTATTTTCTATTATTAAGGAAAGTGTTGCATAAATTCCAGACTGAAGTATATAGTCAACTTTCTGCATTGGGGCTTACCTTAGGTTTAAAATATATTTACATAAATCCAACATTTAAGGGATAGTGCTAAACTGATCTTTGTGAAGGACTTCAGCATTCTCCAGGGTTTTGGTCTCTCAGTGCCTTCAGTCTGGGGCATATCTGGAGCAAGCTGTGGCTGTGGGAGATACCAAGAGGACCAAATGTAGGTGAGGAATTGAGACATGTTCATACATACTCAACTTCTGCTCCAGTCATCTATCTATGTGCCAGACTGTTTATGAAACTTCATTCAAAAGCTAAGAAAAATAAGCTTTGAACTTTTTTTAAGTACACAGTCAGATTAAGCTTGACAAACATTTTGTAATTAGAAAGCCATTGATAGATTGTAAGAACTGAATACATGGCTGGTGTTTATAGGATCTATCCTGCAAAACAATGACAATCTTTTTAATCTGTGCTAGTTTCATTTTGCTGATACAAGCAGCTCATAGAATCATAGCATGTCTTGGGTTAAAAGGTGTCTTTAAGACCATCCAGTTCCAACCCCCTGCCATGGGCAGGGACACCTTTCACTGGACCAGGTTGTGCAAAGGCCTGTCCAGCCTGGCCTTGAACATTTAGAGGAATGGGGTATCCACAGCTTCTTTTGTCTTCAAAATTTAGTTTTGATAGTAGTGCAAGGGAAACAAACTCACCTAGAGGTTAACTGAGAACTGTGTGTAGCTTAGCAGTGGTATAGACAAAGTTGCATGTTAGGGAGTAATATGGTGGTTGCATTTACATGACCTAGTTTCTGTACTAAGCTCCCAGTACTCTGTCCAGCTTGAGCAGTTACCTCCGGCTTAATGCACCTGCCCTGAAACTGTGCAATAAAGGATCTGTGACACATGAACAGAATGGCAACTGTTTACTATGTCAATAATATTTTACCTAGGAGCTTCATAAAGCACGCTTCAAATGCCGTATGCATATCAAGTAATGAGAATCAGTTTGGTTACCTAACAATGGGAAGCACTGGGAAACATAAACTATGAAATCTGCCTGACATAAAAAGCTGCATAGGAAAAGACTAAAAGGATGCTGGCTTTTGTAAGGGAAGGACAGCTGAAAGCTCTAATAACAAGTGGTATCAACTTCCCTTTCTCCTCCTTCCTACTATAGTTTTCAATCAGAAACTCCACTATGGTGCCCTATACATTTAAAAATCCAGGTAGTAGACATAGGCAACACCTCCTTGAATTGAAGATAGTAATTCTTGCCATGCCCTTTAGGCTTTGCCATTTTCCTGACCCCGTGTCTTGGGCTCCAAAACTCCAGGACTCCAAGGTCATTCAGCCTTCTCCATGGTCTGGTCACTCTGTCACATTTCTTAAGTTCTAATTCTGTGTTTGACTGCCTTCAGGCTAAACCTGTTTGCCCAAGACCATGTCCAGATAGCTTTTGAATATCTCCAAGGATGGAGACTCCCCAGCCTCTCTGGTAAACTTGCTTCAGTGCTTGATCACCCTCACAGTGAAAAATTGTTTCTAGATGCTCATTTGGCATCTCCTGTTTCAGTTTGTGCCCATTAGCTCTGATCCTGTCACTTGACACCAGCAAGAAGGGCCCAGCTCTGTCCTCTCCACCCTCCCTTCAGGTATTTATATAAGTTGATAAGATTCCCTTGAGACTTCTCCAGGCTAAACACTCCCAAGTCTCTTTCCTCATAGGAGAGATGCTCCAGTCCCTTCATCAGTTCTGTGGTACTTGAATCTCATCAGATGCCAGGAGCCCAGCACTGTGCAGCATCAGACAGACCTCCAGTCACAGCACAGCATATGCTATGCTTGGGCCCATCTGTGCTAAGGTTCTTTGGCACTGTGCTAGGGTTCTTGAGCATTCTGGTAGGATTTTCTTAGGAGTAAACAATGCCATTTGTTGCTTTTGCTGTCAGACCAAAGGATGTTACCATGAGAACATGCTGCTTCACTTCATGATAAAGACAAGGACAAGCCAGCGGTGTTATTGCTGGTGCCAGGTGGGAGCTGCTTGCAGGCTCCTCTGTGAAGATTAGCTGACAAAGTTTATCCTGCAGCAAGGAGATAGGTGCAGTGCAGCACAGGCCTGAAGGCCAAGCTTTAGGTGCAGCACAGCCCAACACAGTGCAGCAAAGTATAGCACAGGCCCATGGCCACTCAAGGCAACTGTTCCACAGATCACCAACTCTGTAATGCACAGCAGTCTTCAGCTGGGGTCACTGCAGCTGCTTGGCCTAGGTCCTAGGACCAGTTCACTGGAGGACACCATTGACTACAAAGAGGGCCAGGGGTAACTAACTCAGACTTACATGAGTGACTTCTAGGTGTGATGAGTCTTTTCTGCTGACAATGCAGAGTAGTCCCCACAACACCGGGTTTTAACTTCATTCTTCTTTAGTCATTAATTATGTCATGGTCTCATGGGAGAATGTAGCAGGTGGGATTTTTTTCTTCAGTTCATCATGTGTGCACCTACATAGCTTAGATGGGAGTGTGGCTTTCCCAAGAGGGAAGACTTTTCTAGGCTTGGTTATTTGCCTGATATCTTGCATTAATTATACCCTATCAATCTCAGTTTCTGATTATTACTACAGCTCCCTTGAAGAACTATGTCACGTACCAGTATTTTCTTATAAAATGTAGACATGGTGTGTCTCTATTCTGTCTGTCTTGTTCTGTCCTGTGTAATGCAGTTTTCACAGCAGATAAGAGAAGGAAGTCAGTGCAGTGTGTGGCTTCTCATTTGTTGGCAGGTGTTTGACACACTATTGCTCTATGAATACTTGTATATTCATATCACAGTGCGTGGAAAAAGTTATGCCATAGGCAACTAAGCACTGTAGAGACCCAGAGCAAAACCAGCCTTTGCTCTAGAGGCTTTGCTGTCTACACTTCCTCTTCCCCTAGAAATGAGGTGTCACTTCTCATCTACAAAAGTGTGAATAATGTGGGATCATTCTAGAAGAGGGAAACTGCCTTGCTCCTTGTGTTACACTGCTGTGATAAAACTCAGAAAAACCTCTTAGGCTGGAGTATGCCTGGTGGGACTGGCAGGCTAGAACCTTGTCCAGAACAGCTCATTGTTCTTCAGCTCCTTGATCTTCGTGATCATCCATCCAAATAATCCTTTTATCATCAGTATTGTCAGAGGTAGTTTAAGAAAAGGACATATTTTCTCTCATTTGATTGATTTGTTGTAGGTGGCATAATTATTTCAGAATGCATTAGCTGCTAAAATTTTGAATTGTTATGGTTTGATTTTAATTACACATGTATTTTTTTGTATTCTCTGCCTTTCACAAGATACAAAAGACTGAACTGAATAATTATGTGAATTGCTCACCTTAAACACTTTTTACTGTCTGACTAGTTATAGTAATATTCTGTCTATGATCTAGGTAATAGTGAAAAATCATGAGATGAGATGATACCTGAGTATAAATAGCACTTTTCTCCTAGATTGTTTTCTTGTAGAAATGTGCACAGATTTGTTGCAAGGAAAGAAAAAAAATCCACAGAGTGATTAATGTGATTTTTTTCAGCCTTTTATACCATTGAGAATTCAGCCTTTCATACTGTGCATTTCATTTCCTGTTAAGTATATTCCTTGGCATTATGGTCTTTAGCACTCTGGTAGGATTTTCCAGTAGGTAACTGATCTATCTGAAATATTTAGAGGATATTTGTGGCCAGTTCTGTATGAGGGGAGAGCAAAGTTCAGGGTAGGGTAGTTTAAAGACAGATCAATTATTTATATATTTAGAACAGTTACTGAAACTTTAGCTGGCCCTAAAATCCCTTGAACTAGACACAGTGTGATAAACAAACAGCCTGTTGTCATTTTTAAATTTTGATAAGTATTATTTGTTATTTTTTAACTCATTGGTGATAGCACCTTCTGTTCAAGAGCAGTGCTCAACAGTATTTAAAAAGAACTTAATTCAGGTTCATTCAAGACCTTATATTTTCTCAAATTTGTAGTGGTGGTGCCATCTTTTTTTCTTTTTTTTTTTTTTTGTTGATTTTATTAATGTCATTGAAGAATTAAGAATTCAGTTACTTTAATTACTGGAGGCTTTTGTTTCTTGTTGATCACTGATGATCAATATTTGCTGCTGGTGAAAACTGGAATTTTTACTATTAATCTAAACCAGAAGTGTTGCAATAACTGGTATTTTGCTGAGGTGATTTCAGACAAAGTAGCAGCTTGTAAATTATGATCTTTATAAGCAAGATTATAGAAAATTCAAATATGGGGGGGATTCCCTAGATGTTTGAGCTTTTGGAAAATGGTCCATAATATCTATGTAGTAGGTAAAGGGAGCCACCTAGAGTTAACCTATCGGAATCTCTATGTATAAATGTATGTCTCATATTCTGCCACTTCCTGCAGCTTAGGTGGCAAACAGAGAGCTAAATGCTAAACCCATGTATCTCTCCTGAAAGCAGGCACATAAATAAGATTAGAACCTCCTTTGAATGTTTTTACAATGCTATTGAAGGGTTAGGATAGTTACTGGATTTTTTCTTAGAGAGCATTGGGAAAAAAAAAGACTGGTACTAAAGTCTCCCTCCTTCCAGTTGAGGACTCTGACTGTATATACTTTATATATAGGTATATGCTATTATATACTCATATAGTATATAATTAGGCGCTTTCCAGTAACTCTCTCTCTGGACACATGATTCCTGCCTCTTAACAGTAGTTTCTTTGTAAGCCATTCTTATTTTCTGCTAGTTAGTAATTGATGGGATTTGTTGCTCCACTGCAAGCTGGGCTTTTCTGTAATTTTTACAAGCTAGGTGGGGAGAGGCATGTTTGGTAGTACCAGTGTGTTTAGCTGTGGGGCCAGAAGGAAAATGCAGCTGTGCCAGGAAGCAGTGCTGGTGACTCAGTGAACAGCGTGGCACCAAGTGTCCTGGCACAGTGCGTTTGAGCATCACTTTCCCTGTTTTGCCAATCTCAGAGCTGCTGGTCATTATTCACAAGAGTAAGAGGATCATACTTCACAAGAGTAAGGTATTAAACCCCGGGCAAATTATATGATAAGTACTCTGTCCTCCTTGCCCTTACCTGCAGCTTCACCTATATTTTACAGCCTCACTGATTTAAACCTTTCTGAGCCCGGGTGGAGTTGTTGTTCTGTCCCAGAGGTGGCAGTAGTCTGGAGCAAGTGAAGTGATTTCTACACATGCAAAAAGTCAAGCTCTTTGGGATTTTAGATGGAGAGCATTGTGGATATGTGATTAGCTCATTATTTCATGAAGTTACTTAATGTTTAGAGTTGAGATTTTGCAATATGACAATTAATGTCAGTGGTTCACTGCAGTTGTGCTAGTGTTCATGCAGCAGCCCAGAGCAGTGCTATTGTCACAATAAGCAGAGAGTAGAACAATGAGCAAAGAGGAGCAAGCAGTGCTTGTCTTTGACTTGTGGTTCTGGTTTTGCTACATCTGGGTGCTTGCCACAATGCAGAGATGACCAAATATTTGCAAAGAATTCAGAACCCCTGCCCTTCCCATCCTCACCCATTTGGTGGTGAAAGTAGTTTAACCACAGACGGGTACAGACAGTTCATAATGGATGTTTGCAGCACTAAAACCAATGCAGCTGATGCCAGCTTGCATGTGAATTTTAGTTTATATGGCAGTTTGAGTGCTGTAATTCTTCATTTGTTGCACTGTGAGTTCCTTCAGATAGCTCTGTGGTGTATTTTAGGGGCTCTCAGAATAACAATGCAGGCACCCTTCTGCAGGCACCTCCAAGGGAAGGGAAGAAATCTGCTGAGGTATTACACATCTCTGTTAGGCAAAGCCTCTGCATGGCTGAGACCTTCCCACCATGTGGGTCCAGAGCATTTCAGGGAAGAAAACTGACTGCTTTTTAACACACTATGAAGCTGTTGGAAGCAGTTCTTCGTGGTAGGAGCAAACTGCCTGTAAGCCCTCCCCATTGCTGGCCCAGTTTTGACTACTCCTTTCTATCATCATCCCTGGCACTACAGCTTTAATAAGACTAGTATTATTTTAGCAGATGAACCCAGAGGGAGTTGTGGAACACTTGGCACAGAAAGCAGGACAGAATCTGGAGCCTGACTGTTCTTTGGCTCTGACTTTCCCTTCCAAACTCAAAATCCCACACTCTGTTCCTGATGTGTTTCCAGTTTCCAAGACCTATCAGCAGTGTCTATGAGACAGGATGAATATTTGTCCTTCACAATAAATCATTAGACCAGCAAAGGAAATGGTTAAGTAGATGTGTCTTATGTTGCCTTTGCTGTCTTAACCTGAATGGCTTGATATCTTTTATAGAGCTGTGAAACTATTCTTTCAGTTTTCTTTGTTTTGAGACTAGGAGGATTTTTGGTTCCTGGGCTGTACCAGAGGCTGGGCACAGCTCATGATATTGTGGCAATTGGCCATAGCCATTCCCCAGCCATGACTTGGGACTCTGGCTTCAAATTGGAGACAGTTTGTTTGAGTAAGATAGATGGTATTACCTGGTCTGAAAATATGGTGATTAAAAAGCTGCTTCACATACAAGCACAGCCTTGTACTTGGCAAAGGGAGGCTGGTGCTGGGAGGTTTAAGGTGACCAGCCTCTTTATTGTGTGCTACTTTGCAATTCAGAAGAATTGGTACAGTGGCTTCTAGAGGCAGCTGAGTTATGCCCAATCCAAATTCTGCACTCCAGAATAATAGAGAAAGAAGGGTTTCAGTGCTTCCCTGTCTGACTTGTGTGTCTCCTGCTGCACCATGGAATTCTTTACCAGTTTGAGCTGCGATGTTTTTGTTACAACTTGATTTTTACATGTGTGCATTTAAATCAATTCCTAAATCTCTTAAGAGTACCAAACCTTGAATACAGGACAGTTCTGCTGATTCCAAGGGAAAGAGTTCAAAATGGGTTATAAAGTGGATATTTTTGCTGCCTAATCTGTCATTGTGTTTCCATGCTACCTACCCATGTTGTTACTATGTAATCAACAAGGGTACATTGTCCCTAAGGCAAGTTAAATTGTCCCTTAGGGACAAATTCATTGTCCCTAAGGTAAGTTTAGAAAAATGTTTACCCACAATGCATCCACTGTTTTAGCCAACATAGTGTTTAAAGCCTTATACTCTGTTCTTAGAGCATCAGCAAGATGTGCTCACCTGAAGCCATCCTCAGATTACCAGTTTACTTGTATTGTCCCTCAGGCCCTACATGTCCATTGGAACACTACGAGATCAAGTCATCTATCCAGACTCAGTGGAAGACATGCATGAGAAAGGCTACCAAGATCAAGATCTGGAGTCTATTCTGCATATGGTTCATCTGTACCACATAGTTCAAAGAGAAGGAGGTAAATTGCATATTTTTAAAAAAGACTTGACAAAATCCATTCCTTGCATGTGTGTCTTAGTGTGGCTGACCTTTACTAACTGAACCAGCAAAACTGGATTCAGACCTTTGTGGCTGTGGGAGCTGCACAGACACATGGTTGTTGCTCCTGATGCTAACAGAGGGACAAGAGCTGTGGGCTCCTCCCCTCCCCAATAAATCCATGCCCAAGCTGAAGATCCTCACTATCTTGTGATGGCCAGTCTTTTCCTGGTGTTGTGGGATCAGTTACCTTCCTTGATTTTCATAAAAACTGTCTTAAAACATTGTAATATCACTGACTACATCAACTTGAAAGCATGTGAATGAAGGGAGAGTCAGGTCTGCTTTCACCTCCCTAGCTGTGGGATCAGCAGAGCTATGTGCTGTAAAAAGGAGTATCTGAGGCCACCCCACCTGAGTGCAAGTTAAAAATAACCAAGCAACACTGGCAGGCAGTAGAATGTTGCCATCTACTGCTTGCTGTTCCAGTTGCCATATGTTCTCAGCATTGCTTGTTCTCAGATTTGGGGACAGTGTATATATATATATATATATATATATATAAATGTCAAGATGCTAAAGGCTTCTTTTGTATATAAGGCACTGGAGCATTTAATGTTTTTTTTTTCCCCAAGCACAGCAATATTTTTTATCTTTTTGTTGCTGTCAGATACTAATCTCTAGTTTCAATTTCCTTCACATCATTATGCTTTTAAAACAGTCATAGGACAAAGCTGGTAGGTAACCTTTAGAGAGAAGAAAAAGGATCTTCAGGCCACTTTAAGGAGGTGTGCTGAAGGTACCCTGCCTTTCTCTGCCACCTGTCAGTGCTGGTTTTGATCAGGTACTTTGCCTTGTGTGTGCTTGGTGAGTCTCAGGATTGTTCTGACAACACAGAGTAGTGCTTCAGCCACTGGAAATCCCAAGACAATGTCTAAATTCCCATTCCTGGATGGTAGCCTGTTGTTCTTTAAAGAGGCAGAAGCTGTCTCTTTTTCTAAATTATGTGTAGATACTTTAGAGTCTTTTCTGCACGTTTTAGAGTGGGAAGCAGTAATCATTTACCATAGCAATTGTATACCTAAAGGTACTTCTCCACCATGTGTTAATGCTTCTTTATGAAGAATGTAATAATGACTGTTGCAATAGAAAATAAGAATCTGCCATTATTCTGGTTCATGTTATTAAAATCTGATCCTATAACACAAGAAAAAAAAGGCAGAGCTAAGCTCAGTGACCAGAACAATTGCAGAGAAGGCCTCTCCTTCCTACACTGACACTACAACTATTCCTGTTAGTATTCCTGAGTCACTTACTTCACTAAGTGAGGTGCTCAGAATGCAGAAGAACAAGCAGGAATGTTGGAATGGGCAGCTGGAAAAGGAGGAGCAGTTAAATTGTCAGTGGCAAGAAGTCACTGCAGAGTGTGTGCATTAACTGTGTGCTGGTACTTGTGGTTGGACTGCACAACACGTGACTCTTGGCAGCCAACCAACCACCCCAGCAGTCTCTGAGTGCACATGGTTGTGGTTTCTGACCCTGAAGCTGGACTGTGTAACTGCTGATGGGGCACTCACTGTGCTCACGTCCAAGATGCCTTGGCTACAGTCACTGAAACCCCAGATTTGGATCAGCCTTATGCTGCTTTCTGTGCCAAAGAGAGTACTTATTGCTGACCCTATTCTTCTGCCTGACTGCACATGCACAACACACACAATCTATTGTAAAGGCTGTAGGACACTGTGAATGTTCACTGGTGCTATATTGAAGCTCAGGATTAGGGCACACTGTGCAGAAGTTTGCACAAACATATGTTGGGCAAAAATGTGTCTTAGGTGCATTGTGATCTAAAGCGACAGAAGAGGGCAAAGCCGGAAAACAGGGAGAGAGATTACCACATACCAGGAAGTTTTTAGGACTATAATATACTTACTTGTTCCCTTTTCTTCTTGGGATTTACAGGAGACAAGTGCCAAGGTAGGAGCAGAGAGGAAATCTGTGACATATGATTTGACACATTACATGGATTTCAAATGCTTAGATATTTTTTAAAGCTGCCCTGGTCTGGGATAAAGACTCATGTTCTGGGGTTTTTTGAACCAGCAAGACAGAAATACTTGCTGAAAGTGAACAGTTGAAATTTTTAATTTATGCATAGCTTAGTATTTTTTAATTCCAATTTTTATTTTATTCTTTTGTTTAAAATCTTACTTTAAACTAAAAATATTTTTTTATTAAAAATTGAAAGTTTTTCTTTCTGAAATAATGAAAAATCCCATATAAATCTCTTGTGCTTTACCTGATCACAAATGTCACTTCTGTATAATATGATACTTTGCAGTTTTGTGTTGTGCTCCTTGTGGGCAGTTATGAAAAAGCCAGATGAAGCCAGAGGTGCACAACTTTGACTCAAATTATTTTTTCTGGAATGATGTTACTGTTTTTAGTTGAGTTACTTCCATGTTGCAACAGTACAAGGATCACCGCATTCCAAATATTACATCTGATATTGTTTCTGTTGCTGCCAATGACAGAAATTGCTCTCTTTTTTTTAGCATTAAGGTTTGACTCAGTTGGAAATTAGTAAAATAAATTAGCTTTTCTGTTACCTCCATGAAACATTTTTCAGTCGGTATCAGCAGAATACATCAAATCCACCAAACCAACAATCCCCCTCCCCAGCACCACTGTTCTGGATGCTCCTGAGCCCAAACCCTCAAAGAACCCAGTGCACTGGCTGTTGGCAGTACCCCCCCTTACTGCTGGAGGCAGAGCTCCCTTTCCACTGAAGCCCACACTAATGTTTTTCTCACCACCTGGATATTAGACTAATGCTGTTTTGTTACTTACCTTTTTATTATCTGTAAGGTGCCCCTATCAACACCTGTAAAGTTGTTAGCTCTACCAGAGCCATAATTTTATACAAAAAGAAGGTTGTATTCACCGTGTGTGATGAAAAAGCATGTCCAGAAATGGGGGCTAAAAGCGTGGAGATATGCAGTACATACACATAAAGTAGTTCCTTCTGACCTGCTTTGAAAATCTGTGTATATTTAACAAGTGTCAGTGGAGATGCAGCCCTGGGCTGCTGACAGCCTGTCACACGAGAGGAGCCATGAGGCCGTGGAGCTGCGCCGTGCACGCGTGACTGGGCCTGTCCGACTGGGGCTGACGACATTACTGAGCAAGTTCAACCTGTTTATGGTCTCTCAGCACCCCAGATTATAATTATTCCTCATTATTTTGCACATTTGTCATATCTTTGGGTGTTGTTCAGGGAGCCTTTGTGCTAGGCCATGTATAAACAGACGGACAAGCCCATTTCCTCTCCCTGAGATTATTTCACCTGATCGCTTTAGCCCTGAATTTGCTTTTGTTACTGGTACCAGCAGGAACTCTGGAGAGCTCTGCCAGCTTTTCCAGTGGCTTTGAAATCTAGAGACACAAATCCCTGCAGCTCAGCTGGGCCTCATGCAATCCATGGTCTCTTTGTTCCTTGCTCAGCTCCGGGTTGTCCTTGCATATTCATCCTGCACAGCACTGGGCTCTCTTTACATACACTGTGAAAGAGGCTTCCATGCCCAAAAGCTCAGCAGGGATGGACTCTGGCTGTGATCTGCTGTGTTAGCCTTTCTTCTGTCCTTCAGTCCATGTCTGATAAGGTGCATTGGAATGTAGATTGGAAAAAGGAACTTTCAAGCTTATCTTTTCATGGCAGCTGAATGCTCATGAAAATACAAGGCTTCACAAGGATGAAGGATGCAGAGGGCTATGGATGCCAGGAGTGACCCGTTTGGGGTTTGCCAAATACAGTTTGGATTTTGAGATTAAAGGAATTATAAAAGAAGCTGTGCAAAAAAATGAAATGCTGCTATCCTGAGGCTATCACTAGTTTTTGTTGGCAGCTGTATGTATTTCTGCTGCTGTTACCCCAGCACATTAAACATGCTCTTTGTCTTACTGGCTGCAACAGCCATAACAAGAAGGTGGGCAAGGAATTTGGGCTCTGAAAGCGAGGATTGTGCTTGCACTTATTGAGACATTTGTGCTGCAGTCATGGGCGAGCCATTTCGTTTCTTCATTTCTGAAGTGCATGTAGTTATGGATGACCTAAGCCACTGACTTGGCTGATATTTCCAGAACATTTAAGTACCTTCACTGACCTGTATCATATCAGCAGGAAGAAACGGGAGACAAGTAGGTGCACTATTGTTCACAGACAGGGGGGAATCAGTTTAGTGTGAGTTACAATGCCTAAGTGTTCAGACAAAATTATTTAGACATTAGAAAAAAGTTTTTTAAAGGGATAATATAAAATTGCACGCTTCCTTATCTGTTGTTTGAGGCATTCCAAGTGGAAAACAGGAGAGTTCAGGGAGGGTGCTAGGCAGGAACAGACAAGGTGCACAGATCATACTCAGTTAGAAAGTAAGTTGACGTAACCACAGAGATGACCATTGTATCCTGGTAAACAAAGGTTAAATCTTACACCTTTAGAGTAAATAGAATTATTTTGCTGACAAGAGGATGCTTCTTTTTGAACTTCATTCCCTTTTTGTCTTTTAATAACCCTTTATAAACCAGCTGATAAGTAAGAAACTGTATGAACACAGGCACTGCTCCCCCACGCACATGTGCACACATGCAACACCTACCCACACCCTAGCTCAGATCCAGATCCTGAAGCTCATCTGTATTCTCAGCTTAAAAGTAACAGAACATAAGCAGCACCTTGAATGTTGTCTTCAGAAGCATAGTTGTTTCTATGGCTTTTGTGAAGAATCATTCCCATCCCTTGCTAGACCCCTTTGCCAAAAGGGAGTGCTCCAGGTGTTTACAGTGCTTTTTGGAAGCTCAAGGTGTTGGTGGGAGAGCACTCCAGCTCTCTGTGAGGTCCCAGCACTGGGACTGCTCAGCAATAGCAGCCTGTGTGCTTCTCTGTTCCCTTTACCAGAGTATATCCAAATGTTGATCACTACACAGCTCCATCTTTGTTGGGAGCGTACTGATAAAAAGCACTCTGTGTGCTCCTGGGAGGGTACCCACCAGCATCCTTAAACAAGAATGGAAAGAAAATAGGGAACAACTATAGGATCACTAAAGGTGATGTATTTCTTGCATATGCCTGTTTTTTAAATATAACTTTATAAATATTGATTAAAAAATCATTACATTATGTTTTCTAATTTTATGTAGAGCAAAATCTTGAAATTTAGTCTCTGTCATTATCAATTACTGGTTTTGGTCACACATCCCCCCATCAGATGTTTCACTGATATTTATTCAGTCCTGTCAAGCCTTGGTATAGCACCAAGCACATTCACAAGTGCCACTGTCTCATATTTGTTCAGGTATCAGAAATAACAGCCCACCCTCCTTGCTTTATCTTATTTATAGTCTTTTCTGGCAAATATTTATTTAGAGTTTGGCAATGGCAGAAAAGGGGTTTTGACTGTGTTACTAACTTTTTAGTTTCAGTATTTCTGGGGCTGATCTGATAAAATGTTCAACTCCTCTCAGCCCTGCTTCAGCTGCTTGTCTCATGAATAGATGATCTGTTGAGAAAAATGTCTTACCAGATTTTTTGCTACATCCACACTGTTCTTTTTGAAAACTCATCTATTTTGCTACTCTATCCATCTGGATTGTTTGACTAAAAACTTATTTTCAGTAAGGCAATTTGTTACTTTATTTTTTTCAGTAGGAGGAATTAATCATGCTCAAGTACTCACAGAACACCAATCTGCTGTAAGATCACAGAGGAAATGCCTCATGCTCCTGTTGCGTGTACCTGAAAGTGATAAAGAAATAAATCCATTAGAGACCATGAAGAATGTTAAATAAGGATACCCCATGTTACAGCATAGTTGTGGGTTATTTTTAAATACAAGGTAGTAGGAAATTTTTGTAGAAGACTCTCCTGTCTGATTGCAGTTTTGCTGTCTGTTCTCACAGATACATCCTTTGTCTGTTGTGTTTCTGTTGGGTTTGCTGACAGTTTTCTTTGCCTGATGCTGCTCTTTATTTTTTATGCTTGATTTATTTTACTTTGCTTTTAAATTTCCACTCATACCTTTCAAGAAAAAATAGAGAATTTTTCCATGAGACAAATATGACAGAATAAAATTACTAATTATATATAGGTCAAAGAGGTTTTTTCAAAGAGATGGTAAGTAAAGTTTTTCGACAATATGTATATGACCAAAACATCTAAATTCCACTTTCAAAATTTTCATTATATAAGGGACATTTTTCCAGTTGATTGCCAGTGGATAGGCATTGGGGTATTTCAGAAGATGTGCTTCAGTAGCCTGAGATGTCTCTTCTGCAGTTGAAATGGTCTTTATGATTCTGGTTACAGATTGCAGAGGTGTTGCAAGTGAAGCTGCATTTCCTTCATAAACTTATATTGTCCTGACTCATTTTGTTTGCATTTTTTTTTAAAGGCTGGGATGCTGTCATGGATTGGAAAGATGTCTTATCAGGAGGAGAAAAACAAAGGATGGGCATGGCCCGGATGTTTTACCACAAGTAAGTGTTATGGTTTGTTCTTTAAGAAGCATTTCAAAATGAGAAAGACCTTTGCAGATTTTCTGTTACAGTTTGAGCAGTAGTAGACTATAATCTGCACGCAGTATGCAACACTGTCTAGCATAGGACCTGCATAAATCTTGTTGTATATTCATTCAAGCTCTGTCTTTGGTTTGGATAATGCTTCTTAAGCTTTGCTTTTGGCAACATAGCATTACCTTTTTCAGATAGTTAATTCTTTAACTTCTCAGGCACAAGCATCTTCCCTCCTACAAATGTTGCCAAAGTGTGATGGAACTGTGTTGCAAGAAGCTCTTGGAGTTTGAAAGTGAAGCTCCTAAACCTTTTTTGATTTGGGAGACTGCGAGCACATAAAGGCAGCCTAGTCCTTACATAGCAGTGGATAGGAAGCTTCAAGTTGGCTTTAGTTACTGCATAACTTGATGAGTACAAAATAATACTAGGTCAGACTAGGACATAGACGTTAGATCACTGTGTACTCAAATAGGACAGGAAATAAACTTCATTTTTCCTGGAAGTTATCTTTTCACCTGAATAATGCATGGAAACTTCATGTTGTTTCTAGCCAGCTTCTAGCTGTAAATAAGAGACATCTGTCTGGCAAAAATAGCTCTCTACTTCCTGTTGTTCTTTCATTTAAACCTTGTACATGGGACTATTTTCCAAAACCTAGAAGAGTAATGTTCTTTATCTGCTTTTAAAAGGCCGAAATATGCATTGCTGGATGAATGTACGAGTGCTGTAAGCATTGATGTCGAAGGAAAGATATTCCAAGCTGCAAAAGCTGCTGGGATATCCCTGCTTTCCATAACACACAGACCTTCCCTTTGGTAAGTATATTCAGGGCTTTATCATGGTCCTTCCTTTTAGCTCTCTGACAAGCAGTGGATTGGCTTTTATTCTTTGTACTAGGGCAGTTGTTTAGTCAATAGCTACTGCAGTTTCTAAGATAAGTTGTCTAAAACAGTAGTGATGTAAATTAATTTAGCATGCATTTTTTTCATTCTTTGAAAGGTATTTATTCATCCTTCTTTTTTTTTTAGTGTGTTTCAGTTATTAATATGCAGATGTCTAAGAGGTAATTAATTAATCTATGCCACAGCCAAAACAGCTATCATCAGATTATTCTGTAAAGGTGACAAGATACATGAGGTGTCCTGGGGGAGTGTACCAATACAGGGAGAAGGTGGGAAACATGACAAGTGGTTAAACTATATTTCTTTCATAGGAATACTATGTCTGTTTTTTAACAGTTGTGCTCTCTATCTGCAGCATTTAGCTTCTTGATTTTTTGTGAGTTTGGTGGGGAAAAATAGAAGGATGGGTTAAGCATTTGGTATCACAAAGGATAATATGCAAAAAGGGGTGAATATTAGTCTTTTTCAGTCCCATGTCATAAGCCATTGAGCTTATTAAAACTTTCACATCCCCTAGATGAGATTTACAATCAGTGTTTTATGATGCATTTTACCTTCTATAATTTATAGTGATAAATTATGCAGTCATACCAGCAGCTCTGAGGGAACTCTGTGCTCTTCCTCTGGCACCTCCTGAAAAATGTTTTGTCAGGTCTTGACAAAGTCCACATGTACACCTTTGAATATTTTCAATGCACACACCCTGATACTCACTGAAAGATCTGTTACTCCTATACAGACTTTTTTATTTTGGCCCCTTGCAAACTGAACCATGTTTTAGGAATAAAGTTACCTTTAGCCACCTTATAAGACACAGGGGAGCAAACTGAGGTGTAAGTTGAACAAACTTGAGTTTTATCAGTAGGATCAGGTGCATCATTCCTGCCTCGCTGTATTTGCTGCTAGGAGATAAGACATATATCAGAAAGGGAGGCAAATGAAAAAAATGGGACTAGAATTCCTGAGGGAGAAATGAACCTTGTCTTATGCTGCTGTTAGAGCTCCTGGGTAAAAAGGCATCTGATAAAGTTGTAGTGAAGGGATCTGTAGCCACAGTGTTTCTAAGAAGGAGGCATTAAGAGGGAGCCACCACCTTGGCCAGGGACAGCAGGTGTTGAGTGGACCTTCCATGGCCCTGGTGCCTACTCCTGCCAGCATCCCTGCAGGTGAGGGGCTCAGAGCCTGGCTATGTGGGCTGCAGAGGCAATGACTGCCCTGGCTGGGAGCCCACACGGTTGCTGCTGCTTCCAGCTGGCACCCGCTGAATTCCACTATTGGCCTGGGGCAGTCCTGGTGACAGGCTTTGAAATCCCCAAATCCCTTATGAAAGAGTGTCCTGGGATGACGAGACATTGAAACAAAAGTGTTACCCAGTGATCCAGAACTGGACAGCTCAAATTCCTGAGAGGCACCTTTGAAAAGAGACACATACATCCAAATTTGCATGCAAGAAGGAACCATCTGTTCCCTGAGCCATTACTAATGTTTTACTTTCTGCTGCAGGAAGTACCACACTCACTTGCTGCAGTTTGATGGACAAGGTGGCTGGCGTTTCGAGCAGTTGGACACCGCTATCCGTTTGTCATTGAGTGAGGAAAAACAGAGACTGGAATCCCAGCTTGCAGGAATTCCTAAAATGCAGCAGAGACTGAATGAACTGTGTAAAATCCTGGGAGAAGATTCAGTGCTTAAAACAATGGACAAAGAAGAATAAATAATTTATGGTTTATGTTTTTAAAAGTATTTTTTTAGTTAAAAGCATTACAAATTCAGCCCTTATCCTTTGCATGCATTGTGACAGAGGCTTAGAACATAGCAAAACACAGCCAGCAGAAAATAATGCTCTGAATGCTATGTAAGACTTGAGTGTTTTAGTATTAGGGAGGAAAATGGTTGAACTGTGAAAAGAAAATAAGCAAGTGCACAGAGTATAAGATTAGTCATTAAAGCTTATGTTAATTCCTAGTGAAAGCCCAATTCACTGCAAGAAACGACCAACACACTTAGGTTTTATAGGTGAATTTTTGCCTGAGACTTGGCCTGCAGAATGTGCTCTTGTGCCGGGTCACTGTGTGCGTATGACATGCCTGCTATGCAGAGCAACCGGGCATGACACGCAGGCATGGAGCACAGCAGGGGCAGTATCTGGGTAAGTATGCAGATGTATGCAAAAATATCATTTGGGTATAAGAAACATTGTCTCAGCCCGTGTAAAACAAGACTTCTTTTCTACTACTGAATAATATACATGCCTTTACCTGCATTTCTATAGGAAATAATGTAATAGGCTGACCAGAAGACAACTGTCTGAGCAACCCACTGCCCTCATGACAGAGAAACAGGGATAGAGCTAAACATGTAATATACTTGTGCTTTATGCCATTACACATAGCTTCAGAGGCTCTTTGCCCTTCATGATACATCAGTTCCTTCGGGGGATTATTTATGTCCCTTACTCGGTAACCTCTGGTGGTATGGGTGGAGCACTGGGCCTGGCATCAAGTGACTTAGTTTTGTCTTGACTAAATAATTCATCTTCTCTGTGGGTCCAATCCAGCTGGCATCCATGTCTGACCCAGTTCCTCCATTGGCATAATCACAGTATAGACACTTGTTTGTTTCATGAGACACTTTGTGGTGGGAAGGACTGTAGGAGAAGGAAGTGGCAGTTTCTAACAGTATGCTGAATTCTCAGGCATGGCTGTCTTGCCAAATGAAATGCTCAGCACTTATAAAGCTCTGTGAAAAGTTACAGCATTTGGTAACCACTAATGAATATATCTGCCATATTTTGGTGGAGTGGCTGAACATTGCCCTCCCTGTGAGCAAATGCACTGGTTAACAGCCTTGCTTTCAGATGTACTCACTGATTGTCCCATCAGCTTTTCAGTTCAGGTCCCCAGTCAGTCAGAAGCTGCTTTAACAGAACTGCCTGAGACAGTGCTGGCCTGAGTGCCTTGCTGAATGCAAAAGCTGGAGAATTAGAAATAAAGATGTGAATGTATTTAGGAGGTTCTCTCTGACTGCAAGTGCATGGCAAAGGGGCAGCTCAGGAGTGAAGATGAGGAGGGGAAAGAAGCTTTGCAGACGCAAAGGGCAAATGAGCCTTAGCCGAGATGTAGCAATCCTGAAGTTTGTTGTTTGTATGTTTGTTTTTCCTAGAAGTGTGTGATTCCTTAGAAGATTTCTGTCTGTTGTTCTTAGTGTGAGAGAGGCAGTGCATAAACTGCTAAGAGCTGTTTGGAGAGGGGAAATATTTTAGGGGCATTTGCTGAGCTGGAAATGTTTGAGCACCCTAATGTTAATATAACCTATTTCTTTTTTTCTGATTGCTTCAGGAGAAAGAGGAAGGTGAATTACCTCCATCTTTCAAATCCCAGTCCAGTGCACTAACCATTAGCCCATATTCCTTCTCAGTGTGCTCAGCTTGCTGCTTAGTATGGCATTTGCACCAGAAAATGGAGCAAGTCTGCTCCCTCCAGTGTCTGTAGCTTGAATGTAACCCTGTAATTTACCCTGGTGACAACATCTGGTTCCTTTCATTAGGATTTTTCTGTAGAGCCCCCAGAGACATCTCACTGATACCAAAAGGAATGCTCCTAGGAACCTTTGAAAGGGCTGAAAAATTAAGGTTCAAGATAATAAAATGTGTTGTAAAGCGCAGATGGAGGTCACTGCTGGGGTGGCTGATGTGTATGCATTTTAATTTGCAAATGTCTGTGCTTGTCCCTCTCCCTGAAGGTGAGCTTTCCCCTTTCTCATCATCAAAGCAAAATTCATAACTACTAAGGAAAAAAAGAAGTCAGCCAAGAATCTGTTCTCAGTGAGCATAAACGAGATGACTGATGAGTGTAAAAGCTTGCAGGTTTCTGATTGATGTTTCTCTAAGATGAGATGAATGAGGGCACACCATGTGCATACCCTTGTCCCAGCTGCAGTGCATCCTGCTAGCACAAGGCAGCCTCAGAGCCACCTTTCCACAAGCTTTTCCCAAGCCAGGACCTGAGGTGGAGGAAGGGGCATTGCTGTTCCCCACCTCTCTATTAAGCACTTTAACATGTGGCTGGGAACTAAACCAGGGTTATCCACTCCCTGAATGAGTGGGATACTGAAAGGTGCTGAAGAATTGGCCCAGTTTAGCACAGCTCCACATATCCCACCAAAGCTCTGCCCCTGTCCTTTGACTTGCTGGGAGCCATTATGGGCAGCATCTGAAATCTGTTGTATGCCTTACAGAGATCAAAGCTGGATATCCCTCATGGCACAAAACAAATCTCTTCTAAAGAAACCATGTTTAGTAGGAGAAAGTTTATTTGCTGGTTTTTTTTTTTTTTTAATGAGATTATGCATAAAACATATGAAATTTATATATGTTACTGAAATTTTGATGTTATGAATTTTAATGTTGTGAAATTTTGATGAAAACTGCAATCAGACCTGGATCAATCTAATAGTATTGTCTTTGAAGTTTATTTCTTGGATCCAGTAATAGACAACCATTCCCATTCAGCTGTATAGTGTAAAATACTCTAGCATCTCACTCAGCTATTTGTAATCCTGTAGGCATAGCAAGAACATTAGAGGCTGCTATGAGAAGAAACATTTCTCTAAACAGGAACTTCCTGAGTGATACCTAGTGGTTTTAGTAGGAATTTCTCTACTAGAGGCTCGTTATATTTCAAGTTATTTTTGTGGCAGGAAGAGAAGCTGCCCTGGAGGTATTTTCTGCCAACTTTCCATGTTGATTCAAGGGCTAGTTGAGACTGGAGTCTTGGTTTTTGTTTCTGGAGAGTTTTACAGGACATAGTCCAGCTCATTTTGTGCTGCATTGGGCCCAGCCTAGCAGAGGTGCATGCTCCCTGCTCAGGAGTGGCTCATGGATACACTGTTCTGGAGCTAGGGCATGGGGAGCACATGGCCCTGGCTGTGCAAGAGGGTCAGAGTGGGACAGGATACCTTGGCAAAAGTTTTTTTTTGTGGTGCAATGACAGCTGCTTATGAATGTTCATTCTCTTTTTGGTGTTGAGGAGCTGTGGCTCCCCAGGAGGCTGAGGAAGTGACTCTCTGGCCTCCTTTCTGCCTGTCATACCTATCTGGAGCTAGCCAGACCCCGTCACAGTGTCTGTGCATTCAGGGCTGGGTACTGCCCAGAGCTGAGCACACCCAGCCCTGTGAGCACCCTCTCACCCCCCAGGCTCAGGGCAGACTGGATTGCCTGGGTCTGTTTGCACCTAGAAGAGCACAGGTGATGAGCAAAATTCATACCTGCCTCAGGCAGGTAGTATCTGTACAGCAAAAATATGCGTTCTCCTCATCAGTGTGTTCAGATAATGCAGAGTGGTTTTGCAAGAATCTTCAGAATGAAAGGATAAATTTTTGTGTTTGGGATTTCGCTATTTTAACCTGGGACAAGTTTGGTTTTTTTACTTAGTTTTGGGGTCAGACTCATTCCTGGTTTGGACTTGGAAGTCCTCCTTCTGCAGGGACAGAAAACCCCATGTATGTTTCAAAGGAATTTTCCAAAAGCAGTGGGATTTGTATTTGAGTAAGGAATGAAGGACTGGGTATTAAATGGAATATTTTAGAGAAAATTATATATTAAAGCAAATGAACACATCTGCAGTCCACTCAAACTTATGAAGGGTGATAATGCATGTCAAAGTCAAATTTCTGAGCCAGTCATATAAAGAAATCCCCCTACTGAGCTGTTTATGAAGCTTAGGAGAACTGAACTGTTAATCAAATGTGTCTTTGTTTTGTTTCTGTTTGATATTAATACCTTTTAAGAGCAGACAATTTATAAAGCAATAAAATATGCTTTACAGTTGTAATTTATTCCAACCTCAAATAAAACATGTTGCATTTACTTCCAGTTTACAGTGTTCCTTATGAGTCATTCACAAAGCAGTCAGGACCTGCCTGCATGTGCTCTGGGAGTCCTTTCCCAACCCTTGTTTCTGTGAATGAGCAGGAAAGCTTGGGGTGGATGCTGTACATTTTCAAGTTAAAACAAGTATTTCATTCCTAGGTCAGGCTGGCGTCAAAGGCTGCTGTGAGGTTTCTCATTTTTTGTGCCATCCACTTCAGTGTGTACCTGATTGATGACAGGAAGGTGACAAGAGCTGCCACCCCTTGCTGGGGCTTCTACACCAAGCAGTGGGCCAGAGGATCATGTCAGCAGTGCAGCATTGAGTGCCCCAGCAGAATCACTCCTAAAGGTTGTTGTTAGGGTCTTTGTAAGTCACAGTTATGCACAGAGCATCAGTGCCACAAATAATCAACAAGAGCTCACCATGGCCTAGCAGAGGAGCGAGTTTCTCCTTAGGGGGAGTATGAGGGCAATGTTGTCTCCCCAGCAGCCTTGACACAGAGCTGGCTTGTGTCCAGCCCCTTTCCAGCTGTGCAGCAGGGGATGGTGAGGTACTGTGTGGTACAGGACCTGGATTATGCAGCTGGAGAGCCAGTGGATCACTTGAGAACTAGATTCTTATGGATGACAGGAGTCCAGCCCCCCGTGCCTCCCTTGCAGCCGCTGCACCCACTCAGAGGGAGAACACTATCAGAGAGTGAAGTCCAGGACATGAGCAATGAGAAATTCATTTTTGGGTGTCTCTGGGCGGGCTGTAGGACCAGGCTGGGGCTGTTGCATCAAAGTATGGTAGTGGAGAAGGTGAGCTGAAAGCTGAGGTTGCACTTCAGTTTCACATTTTTGGTGTCCACTCCTTGGAGAGCATTCCTGCTTTCTGATCAGCAGGACTGGTGTCTTGGCTTTGATGTGAAGTGTCAAAGTCCTGAGCCTCTGCCCAAGGGTCAGGTATTCACAAAAGAGAGAGAACAGCAAGACTTGCATCATGGGAGCTAAAAGGACTCAGGAAATATTCAGAGCAAAGGTGTTCGAGGACTTCCCACAGGTGAGATTTTCTATTAGGTGGGGAGTATCTGGAAGAACATCTTACGCTGTTTCTGTATGGCTTATTTCTGATTATAGCTCATTCTGCAGCACCTGCTTTGTATTTTTTAAATTAGTGTCTTTAACCTAATGTGATAACATCTTTGAGAGGGTAACAGTGACTTTTCAAAAATACTGCACTGACTCAATGCAAGTCTGATGCGTCTGAACAATCTGGTTTTAAACAGGTAATTAAAAAAGGGAGAAAGAGATTGTGATGGTGGCTGATGCAGGGCTGAGGAGCCAGCTGGGTCCTGGGCTGGGCTGGGATGAGCTCTGGGAAAAAAAGAGTCCAGGAGAGTCCATGGGAGGAGCCAGATGTTAGAAAAAGAGAATAATGGAACTTGTCTTGGAAAAAAAGTAATTGTGCAATAGTACATTAGTTTTGTTTTCATCAAACATACGACAAGATGTCTCTGACTCACCATTTCTAGGATAACACAAACAAAAACTCAAAACCACTCATTTATTGATCAACTCTAGCATTAAAAAAATTTCATAAAAGTAATTTAGATTGAAATGTCTTTGAAAGAGAGTTCATATTTGTTGATTTTAGAGTTTCATTTCAAATAGATCAGATTCATAATGCTTTTCATAAAGACTTTAGTCTTTGGGAATTAGAAAGTATTCTTACCTTAAACAATACAATATTAAAGCAAACCAAATCTATTTAATATTTAAAGCAACCAAAAAGAAAGCATTCAGCAATTCCAATATTCTTGCTCTCAATTAAAATATTCTCTTCAATTGTAGCCACAGTGTGCTATAAATACATGAAGTTTATGAGATACTTCTTTTTCAATTGGTGTTTGCTGTGCTGGTGTGTTTGGCGATCTCTATCTTTATTATATGTGTTGCACTAAGTCTTCCTTGCCACCCTTTTGTCCCATTTTCTGTCCCTACTGGGATGGATGCAGTGCTGAGATATCTGGGGGCGGTGCCTTTGAAGGCAAGTGCTGGAAGACAGGGAGTGAGGTGATGGGTCCTGTCTAATACATCTGCTTTTTAATAGACCCAAACACTTTGAGGAAAAGTCTCAAGGAGTAATGTCTGCACAACTGGCAAGGTACTAAAGCAAGGTACTAAGGTGCAGCAACTGGTAGTGGTAAAGCTGGGTTCTGGTAGATGTACCCTCACAGTAACTGGACACTCCTGCACTTAGCAAACACTTTGCAGCATCACTTTATACCTGCAAAGCCAGGTTGATTTAAAACTTACACAGCTCATACTTGTGAAAAACAAAGAATACTCTTTTAATCCTAGCCCACAATTTTCATCAGAAACACACAATTGCCTTTTATAGTGTCCTTTGGAGTATTTCTAGGTAACCCATACATATAATCTGTTCTTAAATAACAACATGTCTTCTCTGAGCTCTGCTATTCAACCAAAATCCCTTTATAAACACTATGAAATAGCAGCCACAGAAGCAAAATTCTGAAAATCACCATATCCTTTCTAGTGCAAAATGAGCATACAAGGAGGTGCTGTTGCAGTCTCTTGCTGGCCTATTTTTGTACGCTAATCATGTTACAGAGAATTCAACTCCTGCCTCATCACTAATGTTCCCTTATGTGTGTGCCATGTGGTTCATTGCTGAGCATCAGAGGATGAGGACTCTGTTTATTAGACTCTTGCTTAAATCATTAGGGGTGAAAAAAGGAGTGAATAAGGTATTTCGTGCCAAGATGAAAGTGGAGGCAAGGTAATCCAGCCTGGGAGAATGACTGCACTTCCTTTGTCTTTCCAGGGACTTCTGAAGGGCGGCTCAATTCCTCTTTCAAGTCATGGGCTGAAAACTGCTTCTGTCTGGCAGAGGATTTAATTAACAACCAGGGGAAAAAAACAAAACAAAACCAAAATCCAACCAGTGGCAACATCAGTTTTCAAGATATAAAGTATCTGTTTCTAAAAAATGAGCCTGATAGATGTTCCTGCAATTGATCTGATGTGGCACTGTCAGTTTCCTGTGCCCTGCTCTGACACTGGGCGAGACTGGAGCTGTTCTGGTGAGAGCTGGGACACCATCAAGGTGCTCCTCTGCCCCTCTGAGTGCCTCTGGGAAAACAGAGCTTAGTGCACCGGCATGGGCCCCAACCTTTCCAACCCCTTCCCCTCCTTAGAAGGATTATTTCCTAAAAATCTTCTCACTCTCTTGACTTTCACTCCTATTTTGCCTGTTCAAATTTCCAGGGGAGTTTGGAGTTTTCAAGGGCATCTTAGAGACAAACCAGATGGGTCCACATCATATTCTTACGTAGGACATAGCTTAAGGCTGTATCACTAAATACCTGCCTAGTCTGCTGTGAATGTAAAGCCACGTTCAAAGAATTTTGGTTCAGTTTGTTTAAAGCTGTGCTTAAACACATGTGTTTACTTTGCTAATTCAGAGCCTTATGCTGCTGCAAGAGACATAAATGAGATGCAGAAGCTGGAAGCAGACAAATTCAGACTCTAATGAAGCTGGGACAGGTTTTACTTCCAATGGGCGCTGGGGTACTGCAGCAGAAGGTGCCTGTTTGGCACAGGGTGCTGTTTGATGGCATCTATGGCTCGTGTTAAATGGTGCCAAACCAGTCCCTCCTGGCCAGCAGGAAAGTGGGGACTCCCTTGCTGTGCTGAAGTCAGGAGGACTGCAGCACTCTCCTGTCATGGACAACACAGCCACTCTGCTGAGCTCTGCTGCACAGAAAAGCTGCTGTGAGCTTGGGAGGGAAGGACTGAAGAACTGGAGCCATGAAGGACAAGTCTCTCTGGCTCAGACCTCAGCTGCCCATGAAAGCACATTTTAGTCAGTGTTGCCCACCCTGGAAGGCACTCACTTCTTCCCTCAGGAGCTGCCCAGTGCCAGGCAGAACATGATGCTGGGCTGCATGAAATGCAGTGCTGGGCTGCCTCCAGAGCAGAGCAGGCTCCTGCCACACCAGCCCAGAGCATGGCCAGCAGACCTCTGCTGTCTGCACCAACCTGCCCAAACAGGTCTTAGACTGGCTGTAATCTATCTGGGCTTGTGCTTTAATCCTATCTGACTGTCACAATCTTGTCAAGGGTTTTTGATTTCTTGTGGGTAGAGGTAGAAGAGGCATGGCTACACGCTCTCCTGAAGAATGAGGCGTGTGTGAGCAGAAACTGTTTGCTTTGTTGCCCTTGAAGATGAGTCCTCACCCACACTGGCTCAGGTCAGAACTCTGCTGCGTGCCATGGAGAGCTTTCAGTCTGAGAGTTTCACCAGAAATGCACTCCATGAGCATTCAAGAATACTCCAGACATGGGAGAGTTCTTCATCTTCTGTCTTGCTTCTTTAACTCAGTCAGATGGTCCTGCAGCTGACTGAGCACTAGATTCAGGAACAAATACACAAGCTTTTGTGCATTGTCTCTTTTCTCTCAGAGGCTCAGGTTTCCTGTTCCACGTGTAATGCTTAGCCTTAGGAATGCTCTTTGGAAAGTGCTGCTAGAACTCCAGTCTTGTGGGCTTCTGGCAGGAATGAAATGTAATGCTGAGTTGAACACCATGTTGAGCAGTGGAGCCAAATTTGTTGCTGGTGAAACACAGAGCATGTCAGGGAAAATTAACAAAGCAAATGTTTGAACCATAAAGCTCAGAGTCACCAGTCAGAAGTCACTCAGCTGTTCTGAAAAGGTTTCCTTAATGACACTGATTAGATTATTAGAGAGGAACTTGAAAGAGCCCACATTACTGCTGAGTTTGCAGACTCCTATCAGCATAGCATTGCTAAGGTTCACTCCCAATCCAGGCTTGCTTCCTTTACAATAATTTCCTGTAAAGATTATTGGTAGTGAGTGAGTTCCAGTAATGACATGTGCAACTCCTTTTGCCATTAGTGGGCTAAGAAATTGTCATTACTTTCAGGAATAACACATAAAATAGTGATTGTATTCATGGCCCCTAACATTGTGAAGGCACTTAACAGTTTTGTTTTATATGAATATAATTTTCAGGAGCTTAGTTGCTCTTGGGAGTGACTTACTATGAAATACACTGCATATTTAATTGGTGAGATTTGAAGTCAAAATCATTCACAAATTCTAAACTCCTTCCCAAATTCTTTTCCCCACTGTTTGCACACTACATGAATTGGAGCAGTACTGCTGAGGACAAGTAACCACAGCATTACCCAAGAGTTTCATGACTTTATATCTTCCAGGTTGACATTTTCCTAGCTGAATACTCATCTGCCACACTTAGGAAGCCTGCAGTGAGGATGATGTAAGATTTGCAGGTGCAAATCAAGATGAATTGAATTTGGCCTTTAGTTACTCCTTGTTTAGTAGGACTGACATGACTGATAAGCTATGGGGGGGAAAAAATTGGAAAAAAGACTAAACACATCAAAGTTTCCTTCCAGTCAATTCCAGCACTCAAACCGATGCTGTCTGCCTTTACAGAAACCAGCTGTAGTAGGCTGGGAAGAACTCTCATGTTGCCTAGGGCATAGCTTTGATCAAACAACCTCAGCTTGTCTCTCACAAAGCTTTCCTAATGCACCTGATATGGGATCCTGCCTGAGATAATGAATCATGGTGCATTTAAAAGAAAGTACAGGATTAATGTCAAACTCTGCCTCTAATCCAAACCAGCACCTTGATCATTCCTCCAGAGTGGTAGGACTGCAACAATCCTGGGCATCAGCTCATGGGCTGAGCACCCATGAATGTAGGTCACTGCCATTTGAGAGGCAGAATCAATATTTCAGGGTACATTGCTCCCTCTAGCTTATGAGTTTAATGGAAGAGGTAGGAGAACTAAAATTAATTTTTAAACAGCCTGACTGGAGGGCAAAATCATCTTAATTAAATCTCAAACACTCTTCCTCTGATCCAGCAGGCAGCTGGTGTGTCCCTCCTGCACTTTGAAGAGGTTAGCCCAGAAAAGCTTGCAGAGAGCAGATCTGAGACTATCAGAGCTCCCTTTCTCTCACTGCAGAGATCACTGACTCTGGCTGTCTGTTGACAAACCACAGTTTGAAGACAAGAGACAGAGGGACATGCTCCCAACTCTGTCTTTCCAAGGTAAAATAAGGGGAGGTCATGTATTTTGGAATTTTAGGTTTTTTCCTCTTGTGCTTGTGCTTCTGTTTATTCAAGGAGTTTTGAGCACAACTGTTTATGTCTGGTATGTCTTTCTCAAGAGCAGGTGCTGGTGGAGGTCTCAGAACAGGAGCTGCAACACATCACAGGCAGTACCTACGCAGCACACACACCCATGATACTGCTTTGCATTTGGCCTTACCTGTGGTTCATATTTCCAGGCTTTATTCTCTGGCTGTGAAACTAAAAATAAGTTTGTTTTTATTTATTTTCTTTAAAAAAAAAGTATATTTCACCTTTATTTACCTCCACAGAACTGGAATTCTCAGGGCAGGGTAAAGCCCAGTTCTTAGGAGATTTGTGATAAGAAGGGTGAGAACCGGCTTTGTTGAGAAAACAGGTTAGTTCCTCTGATCTGTTCCAGCTTAAGCATTTGTGCTGTTTTGGAAGCAGAGCTGCCAGCCTGGCTTCCCCAAACACCATGTCCTCCTGGCCCCAGTGAAGGAGTGGGGCCGAGGCCAGCAGCAATCCCGGGGTGTCCTGCAGGAGCCGAGGACACCTTCCAGTGCACCCCGCTGCTCTGCCCAAGGCCCTGCGCTGGGCAGTGAGTGGGGAAGGAGGAAACATTGCACCTATCTCATGCTGATGGGGTGAGGTTAAAGGCTCAGAGGATGCAAAGGCAGCTGCACTTCAGTGGAGCAAAAAGCCAGCAGCGTGGTGGAGGAAAGGGAAAGCTGGGCAAGAGGGAAGCCAGGGAATGCTTCCCCTCTGGGGGCAGTAGAACTTTCTTTTGAAGACTAGAAGCAGCGCATCTTTGAAGTCTGTTTCAAGCTGAGTACATAAGAGCTTTGAGGGTGTTCACATAACAGAGATGCCTGGCAGAAGTTCCAGGGATTGTGCAAGGGCTGCCATGAAGTCAACCAAGAATGAGATGAAGGAGCCACTCCCCAGCCAGAGCAGTGGGGTGGGACTGCCAGCCAGGGACCCATCCCTCACCGTCTGACAGGGTTAGGTGGAGCAGCTGGAAAGCCACTCTTTCTACAGCAGAGAGCCCTCATTCCCACTCCAGAAGCAGGGGAGTTGCTGCCCACCTTTAGTGGATCATTCAAAACAGGCTCCCTTAAACCCCTTCAGCCAGTATTGTATGGGCCAAAGAAAATATTAGTGCTTCTTTTTTAACCCACTTGTAGAACTTCTTTGAACCCCTGGTCCTCATAGGACCCGCAGATACCATTGGGAACCTCTGGCCACATCTAGCCATGACCATGGCAATGCCTTTCTGGCATGCTATGGTTTCTCTGTCTGAGCACCAGCGTGTCTAGCATCCTCCTGCTGTGCTGGAAGAGACTTGTCCCAGGCCACCCACTGGGTCCTGTGATAAACATGATGAGTGTGTGGGGCACAGGGACAGACTGCAAGAGCCACCTAGTGCTTTGTGTGTGGCATGAGCTGACATGAGTACCCACAGCAGCAAGAGCAGCTGAACTGGTGACTGTTGTGTGGGTGGGACAGAAATCAGTGCATGAAGGCTGTTGGTGAATTGCCAACCAGTCCACATGGATGTGAAATAACTCTTTATTTCCACTGTAATCAAGATTTATGCGAGATTTATGAGATATATTTATTTATCAAGATGTGCCTTGTGCAGATGCAGCACCACTCCAACCAATGTTGCCAGCACAGACTTACACCCATGCATATCTTTAGGTGTGTTTCCTGGTGATTATCAATTGTGTCCTGAACACGATGGCAAGATTGGAATGTTTCTAACCTGCTGCTCACTGCAGCCTGGGAAATATGTGGGCAAAGTTCTATGGTGCTTTTGTCTTTTCTGCATAGCTCTTCCTCTGTGTCCAGTAGATGTTGCCTTGATATGACTCTCATGGCATGCCAGATGTATTGTGTAAATAAATGTGGGAAATAGGTTTTCTTACGAGTTCTGCTACACATGCCACAAGCAGCTGGACCTGCGAGTTACAGAACATGATTAAATGTTTCCCCACCTGTTCTTACCTTGAGATATTTCAGTACCATTTCCCTGGTGATTCAAAACCTGTTTCTTCATGCTCCAAAACTAGGTTCTACGTGCTGGGGATGGCTTGCACAATCTGTTTTCAATGCAGAGTTCAAAAACTTCTGATACTTTCATGAAGACAAATGGAACAAGATTTCATGTTTGCTAATGCCACATCTTGAGCAGTTTTTCTTAAAAATAGTGATATTTATATAAAACAACAAATACTGGATTGTTGTGGTCTTAACATTTCTTACTTTCAAGCCTTCAATATGTGGCTAATCTTAGTTTTCATATTTTCTTTGTGAATATGAGTGCTGGATACTTTTCTATTAATCTGGAAAGATTTTACTCTTTCATAACTGTTACTGTGCAGGAGTTTGGCCTTTACAAAAAACATTGTATCTTCGAAACTCTTAAGGACAAGATAACATGACAAGATATAACCCAACTACAAAATTTTAAAAAAAACCTGTGTCTTTATGCCATATAACAAAACAAGATTATTTTATTTTTTTATTTTATGTGTATACCTTTAAGCTGAGTCAAGTCAGGAAAATTTCAGTCTTCCCAGAAAAGATTTCATAAGATTTTATGTGTAAGTAAATAGAGGGTAGTATTATAGTACATAAATCACTGTATTTGTTGGGTAATAGAAGATAGTTTAGCAGGTGGCTGATGACAGTAAGAGGTAAAAGTTCAGATCCATTTCAAAGAACATGACCCACAGGTTAAAAATAAATACTGTAAGTAGTAGTTAAATTAGAAAATATACAGGAAATCCTGTATAATTAAGAATGTTTTATTGAGCATTCTGAAGAAATAGATCCAGTTACACTGAGGACTGAATGGCAAATTAGATAGTGATGAATATTGAGTAGTATTATTACGTAGAAGGATTCTGGGCTTACAGGACTTAAGGACAACTCATTGATTATTCTTGCTGCCTCCTAACTTAGGGCTTAGAGGGAAAAGGCAGCACAAAAAGGCTTTAATGACAAATTCTGTCTTTCTAACAACATGGCTGCACACATCGCTGCGTAGCCAAGGGGAGGCAGGAACTGTTTCTTAAAAGTAGCATTACATCAGTTCCTTTGGTTTTAGCTCAAATTCTGACCAAAATTTCTGTGGGTCTTGAGAGGGTTTGCCGAGTGAATGAGCTGCCACATGTCTGAGTGGTTTAGCTCAATTTGAAAGACAGTTTGGAAGCTGTGTGAACATGTACCCATAGTGGACAATTTTATGAAAATTTGCCCATAGGGGCAGCTTTCTGTAACCCCAGTTATTCACAATGTGGCTTCAACTTTAATATGTGAAGCGTTTATTTATTGGTAATTATCACTGGTAATCACATAGCAAAGTACAGGCTATCAACACCACTCATCTGCTGTACGACCAAGGAGCACCTCACCAAGGACACAGGAAAACTTTGGTCTCTTCTGAGCACCACTGGGGGTTTTGGACTGAGGGTGTGTTGTGACAGGGATGTCATGTACACGTGTCACAGGCCTGCATGTACATCATGCACTTCATGCTTGAGCAAAAAGGAAGTGATTTAGAATTTTGTCCCACAGTTTGTCAAGCAACACAAGGTGGCCACTGTTTTACCAGCTAAATAGAGAAATTCAGAGCACAAAGGCTGGGTCTTCAGACTAAGAGCCTTAACTCTGTGAAAGTAGTGTTGAAATACTCTGTAATACTCTGGGGGTTCCTTTGTGTCTTGTCCCCATCTAGCACCTGAGCTAACCACCATTCAGGTAGCAGGTTGGGTTTATTGCATTTTACATTGACAGTGAGGAGCATGGAAAGTACCTGTAACAAGTTCCCAGAAAAAAAATCTGAATTGCTGCTGTATTGACCCAACTGAGGAATTAGACTGAGCAGATCTACACAGAAAAAAAGTAAATAGGAAAAATGGATATCAACAAATGCTCCCTCTGTATTTGTCCTGTGCCTATAACGACAATCAGCTACCTCTTCTTTTGACTGGAGCAGCAGCACTGATTTTCAGCAGGTGAGCTCCTTCTATCCATGGGCTTGTTTGACAATTTGCTCTTCTCTTTAGTTTTTGATAGTTTTCTTAATCACTTTACATGTTGAAGCCTTCTGGATGCCTTCATGAAAGGCTTCTTGTAACAGAATGAGTATCAGGGGTATCAAGTTAATGCTACAACAAGAGGTATCAAGAAGGACTTCAGAGCTAGGAGACTGAGGGACTCTGGGGAGCATTTATTTTTTCATCCATTCTCCTGGTCAAAGGGAGGGGGTTTGAAAGGGCCAGTCAAATCTGGTAACTCAACAAATGGTTACAGAACTGGGGCCACAGCCAGGAGTTGGCTGCTTACACCACAGGTCCCATTTTGGGAAACCTGGACTACTGATGGGGTCCATCTGTCAGAGGAAGGGAAGAGTATCTTTGGTCAAGGACTTGCCCAGCTGGTGAAGAAAGCTGGTGAAGAAGTAAAGGTACCAGGGGAGGGAAATCTCAGTCCTTTCCAGTCCTACCAGTTTGATGCCAGGAAAAGCAAGAGATGCCCAGACACTGAAGTGGAATCACAGGTCAGCAGGAGAGCACTTGAAGGGCAGCACAAAGGAATTCCAGACACTCCAGCCAGAGAGTTGGTTTCAGTGGGGACCCAGCTTCACAGCCCCTGTGCACGCACACAGCACGGGGGATAAACAAGAGGAGGCAGAGATGTGCACACGCCTGCAGGGCTGTGATCTTGTGTGCTGGCATGGAAGGACAAAGCTCTTTAGCAGCAGAAGAGATGAGGGGAGGGTGTTACCCTCAGGCCAGTGACCAGCTGGAGTGCCTGGAGCAAAGTCTGGGGGGAAAGAGGAGCCAGCCGAGAGCCTGTGGGTCAGGAGTAAAGGGAGGGCAGGGAGAGGTGACATTGTAGTGGGGGTCTGCTACAGCTGCCAGGCCAGGGAGCACATGAGGTGTTCTCATATTCAGAACTCCTGGTGTTCATGGGGGACTTCATCCACCCCAACATCTGCTGGAAGGACAGCACAAGGGAGCAAAAGCAATCCAGGAGATTCCTGGCATGCATTGATGGTAACTCCTCCAAGAGATAGGGGAGCCAACAAGGAGAGGTTCTATGCTGGCCTTTGTTCTCACCAATAAATAGGATCTGGGGGAGAATGTGAATCTCCAGAGCAGTCTGTGCTGCATTAACCATGAAGTGGTGGAGTTGGAGGTCCTCAGGGTAGTGATGAGGGTGCACAGCAAGCTCAATACCCTGGACTTCAGCAGAGCATATTTTGGCCTATTCAGGGATCTGCTTGATAGAGTGCCATGGGAGAAAGTCCTGGAGGGAAGAGAAGCCTGAGAAAGGTGATTAATATTCAAGAATTACCTCCTCCAACCTCAGGAGTGATGCAAAGATGAAGTCAGTCCACTGATGGAGATTAGGTTTCAGACCATCTAAGGAACCTGAAGGTGCACAAGTCCATGGAACCTGAGGAGATACATCTGTGGGTCCTGAGATGGAGGGAGTGAGTAAACCAGTATACATCATAGTTGAGAAGTTGTTGTGGTCAAGTAAAGTTACCACTGACTAAAAAAGGGGAAACATAACCCTCATTTTTATAAAAGGAAAGAAGAAAGACATCAGGAACTATGGATTAGTCAGTCTCATTTTGAAGCCCTGGGAGTCTTCAAGGCTAGGTTGGATGGGGCCCTGTGAAACCTGATCTAGTGGAAGGTGTCTCTGCCCATAGCAGGAGGGTTGTAATCAGATGATTTATAAGGTCCCTTCAAAACCAAACCATTCTATGAATAATCTTAGGACTAAACTGAAATATGGTGATGAAATTTGCAAGATGGTTAGTTTACCTTGCCCAAACATAAAAAGAAGGATTTATTAGACATCTGCTAAAGATGATTGACAGTCAGTATCTGTATCTGCTTTTGTATAATTTTAGTCTGTGATCTTTAATGTTTCTATGTTTGGTATAAGGAGAGGCTATGATTAGTTAATCCAAGAGCTAAAGATTGCCCTGTCATTGCAGGAGGTATGATATGTCACTTTTTAAAGTTTTAAAACCAACAGTTTTCAGCAGAAGCCTCCCATACCGCGGGTTTGCGAGCTGTGCTTGGGAAACAGCACCTCTCAAGCCATTGCTCAAGCCAATGAGAACCTGCTTGTTCAAGGTGTGCCTTATACACACCCTGTTCTGCTATATAATTCATGGTAATTATACACTTGCTGAAAACACAGAACAAAACCAGAACTGGGAACAAATAGACAGTCTGGGAAAAAAAAATCTTTGGTCTGTAACAATTTTTAAATAGATGCCATTAGTTTGTTCCTGTAAAAGCTATCATCACAGCAGTGCAGGACTCTGGGTTCTTGCTTGCAACTAGCCTCACTCGTGCCAAACTTTCCTGACACTGGGCATGCTGTGTGATAAAAGAAAGAAGTAACTAACTCTCCCAAGCTGGCATTAGTGCAGGTATACTTTTTTCCTTCCCTAGACCCTGTGGAACAAACAGGGGAAGGAGGCTTGAACAGCTTCCAGGCACAGTGGAGCAGGGCTTGCCCTCTCCTTGAGTCCAGCACCACTCAGTTTGAAGGTTAGGATTGGTGACCTCTGCTTCCTCTAAAACAAAAAGCCAAGGTGCCAGACTGGGGAGGGCAGAGCAGCAGGCCCTTGGTGACAGCAGGGGTCATAACTGCTACTGGGTATCATTAATGTAGGGCTACACACTCTCCTTGCATAAACCTGCACTTAATGCAGTTGCCAGAGTCACTTCTTGCTCTTGGTTTACTCATAGCAAAATATGATTTTGCTTTCAACTGCTGAGTTTGGTTTAATTTCTCAGGAGTTTGTTAGTTTCCTGAGGAGAAAAAGTATGAACTCATAACTCTCCTAGTTAGAAGTACACAGGCTATTTAATTCACTGTAGCTGCATTTTTATCAATTAGTCCCTGCTAATTAGTTAATTGCTGGGCCGGTAATGTAGCTATGAATAGATGTTCTGTGTGGTGACAGAATTAAACCCACATGCAATGAGATACTCCCCACATATTCTCCCATACTCCCTACAGTTGTTACTATAGGAAAGATGCAAAATCCCAGCCCTTTCCAAAGTATTTTATATATATGTATATACACACACACTTACTCATACATATGTATATACATATACACATACTCATCCTTATATACTTACTCATACAGACTAATTCTGCTGTTTTCTCTTGGCAAAGGACAAAAATATGTAAGGATAAATCAAGATCCTGTAAACTACAAAAGTAACCACACAACAAGAAAACATTCCTATAAAGAAAAACATCCAAACCAATCACCTGATATTTTAGAAATTAAAATAAGAAACGATCATTAGTGCATGGCAATATTTTCAACAGTGAGACTATAGACACAATATGGCAGAAAGAGCTCTGGGTATCACAGAGCGTTTATTTTCAGGTGAAGACTACACTTGGCAAAGTTTGCCTGATAGGATAAAAATGTAGGAATATAAAGGACAGAAATAAAAAGCTCTATGGGCTAAACTACGCATTGCAAATCAGAGGATGTAGAAGGAATTTGAATAGCTGAGTTTCATCATCTTCCTGTTAAAATGGTGGTGAATGCTGAGTAATTTCAAGGGAAGAAGAAATAACTCCATTATTAGAGAAATTTAATCTGGCCATAGATGTCACTGAAGATCACAAATTTTAATGGAATAAGACATTTAAATCACATTTTACTATAGACATCTATATGTAAATGAACTCATATAACAAATGCTACATGTATCGTCAAGCCTGGAGCTATTTAAATAATACATAATGATAGCTGATGCAAAATCATTCTAAGTTGATTTACCTCTGGTCTTTTTTTAAAATTTTAATTGTATTATAACAGAAAACTCAGTGCTGTGATATAAAGTGGAAGGCTTTGAAGGCCAAAAATAAGAACAGTGTGGATTGATAATCAGAAGAAAACAAGCAATAATAGATCTTAACAATAAACGCTTTAATATAATTAAGGTTGCATATGATCTATCATCATGATAATGAAGGCAACTCTCATGTAAAACAATGGTTTTTCTGAAGATCTCCTGGATATTTTAAAACCAACCAACCAACCAAACAACCCCCAATCAAACAGGAAGAAACACTACAGTCAAACAAACAAACAAACAAATGAAAGTAGAACTTTCACATATCCAAGAAAAGCTAGAAAATTTGATGTGAGTGTAAGATCAGACTGTAAATGCAATGAATCCTTTATAAGTGCAAGAATTAGAAGATTGGTCTTCTGGTATCTTAAGCCTGTCCCATAGTGTTGATTAATTTTCACTAGAGTGAAAGCAGAGAGACTTATCTGTGGAGAACAAAACTCCATGGGGTGAGTAAGGGTAGTAGAATCCAGCCCGAATGAATCAGACAAATAACCACAATTAAGTTAAGTAGGTGCCTACGGCATTACCTTAGTGTGCACAAAACTCTGAGAGATGTTGAGCTCTTGATGAACCAGCTGCTCTTATCAGGAGCCCGGATACTCCTTGATGCTAAGGATTAAATCCTCTATGGATGGGTAAATTGCAGGAAAACACTAAAATCAAGACATCCAGAAGATAAGAGTGTATGGATTCACCTCAGCATCAAGAAACAGCACTTAGCACTAGGTGGTGCTCTTTTCTCTACTATATTACTATTCAGTGGTTCTGAGGGATTTTTTTTCATTATACTGCCACATTTGTTACAGTAGGACTTCACTCAAAAAACAGAAAATGTAGAAGACAAAGCATAAAGCCAGACAGAATTCTTTCTTAAGTTGATTAGCCATTGTCCATGGGCCTAGAAATACAAATAAAGTCACAGTAATTTCTGAATGGATGCTGCTGTTGCTCCTGGTCCTTTTTTGCTAGTGATATTTACAATGACCCAGTGGTGAGGGATTTCTTAATTTCCCAAAGAGATTTTCTTGGATATGTACATAGATCATTGTAATGAACTTCATTCCTGAGATCTTCTATGTTCCCTTCTGTATTCTCAACCACAGTCTTTGTTCATTCCCTCCAGGTATTTCTGTTCTTTAGTTATGTGCTCTGTGGCTATTGCGTAACCAGGGATACACGCACACACACACACGCATGCACACACACACACACAGAGCTAATTTAAGTATTTTCTTTTGTACCAATCTATCACATATTATAGGTCTTCCTCATTCCTTGTATTTTTCTAAAACAACCCTAATTTCTTCAATGCTTTGATTATCTGAGCCTCAGAAGAATAATTGCTAAGATCTACATTTTCCATGAGAAGCCAGACAATGAGATAATAACTTTAGTAGTTATAAAAATATCTAGAAGACTCTCCTAATACAGAATGACTCAGTGATAAAAAGTGGTAAATGAAATTCAGAGCACAAAGCCAGAGGAGAAAATTTCATTTTACAGAGAAAACAAAACAAAGAAGAAAGATTTCACTATTACCATACAGGAAGAAGATATTAGATGGTGAATAAACAAATGCCAGCTCAGTGCTGGTCAATCAGACAAACACAGCCTCAGGACTTGCAAATTAAATGGGAAAACCAGAAAACATCCTTGTGCTAGGGTAAGAATCCATGCTGCAGCCTAACATGGAGTGTAGCTTCAGTCCAGTCTCCTGATTTCAGGCAGGAGGTAACAGAATTGGAAGAATCCAGAAAAGAGCAGTAGAAGTACTCAGAAATGGTATGAGCAGAATCAAATGGATTTAGAGAATTCAGCTGGAAAAAAAGAGAGCTGAAAAGTCATGTCTTTTAGTGGTTCCCCTGAAATAAAGGAATACTTGTTTTTATTCACTTTTTGGAGAGTGAGCTCCTTTGGTGCTATCCCAAACAATTATCAAACCTGTACCGTGTTAACAGAATTTTCTGTCTCCTTCCATCTATATTTTCCTGATCCTCGGTGACTGGTTTGTTAAAGCCAGTTCCTTTTTGTTCTTTATAACCCCTTTTCAACTCCACCATGCTGGTTTCTGGCCCTCTGAGAGCAGCATCACTTAGGGCTTAACCCATAAGAGCATTAAGAAATGTTCTGCAGGTGCTGTTGCTGCCCAACAGTGCTGCTGGCACTGGGGTAGCTACACGGGTGCTGGCCATTTTCCCTGGCTGAGCCACAGGTTTTGAAGGCCCCAGCAGAGCCTGGAAAGTGCCCCAAATTCCCAGCACAACACTAACAGAGATGGCCAAGGCAGATCCAGATAGCATAGCCTGAGAACATAGGAGATGCTTTTCAATGAGAGCATGTGTACCTGGCCTCTTCCTCTGGTCTGGTCTCCTAAGCCCACAGACATTGGAACTGCCTGTTCCTTTTATTATCTGTTAATAGAGGCATTGTTCACAAATCTTGTCTAATCCCTTTTTATGCCTGCTAATAACCTGCTTTCCCAACCTCCTGTGGCAATGAATTCCAGAAGTTCATTACCCACTGTGCAAAGAAGTGCTCTTTCATTTCAGGAGCAACTATATCTAAGCTCACAGTCCACAAATATAAATTTAAATAAAATTCATTCTGTCACTGTTGTATCATCTTTTGGTCTAAGTGTTACTGAGTGATAAACACAGAGTGAGTGGTAGGAAAATGAATTAAAATAAATATTAAGGCAAACAAGGCTCAGTTTCTTGCATTTTTGCGGGGGAAGGTGAGGAGTTGTTGTTTAACTATTGCTACTACCTGGATAAGTGCATGCCTCTTCTCCACCTAAGTTCAGGCCCAGCCCTGAGATGGAAGCATGGGAAGGGGAGGCGAGGCTTGGCACTGCAGCTGCCATGGTACAGCACGTGGTCCCTCTGCAAACCTTGTTTGGGAACTTCTGCTTCTCACATCTCCCAGCTTGTTGTATTGCCATTTCAACTAACCTTTTTTCTCATGAGTCTGTGTGACAGTGCCAAGCCAGGCTGCACACGCAGAGAGAGCAAAGCAACCTGTGCCATGCTTAATCTACAGCTGTCATCCCTTAATTTATAAATTCCATGATGCTATCAAAATAAAGACTCTCAGTTTTGTCTTGCAATATGTATTCTTTACCTGCCCAACCCTCTGTTGTTCAGGTAACTCTCCACCCACTTGCTCTTCCCCAAGCTCCTATGTTGCCTGTGGCTTGTGGTCCAAGTATTGTTTAGGTAATTACTCATGTCTTCACCCACTTTCCATACTTCTTTTTTTGTATTACTATTTATTTGTTTTGTTGTGGCAATGCCTAAGGATGCCAATTAGGAAACAGGATTTTGTAAAAAATTGTAGAAGTTCTAAGCTGAAGAACTCACCATCTGGGTCTTAGACACTCCATGAGTAGTGAATAGAGACATAGGAGGGAGTCTGGGAACACAGTACAGCAGAATAAGATGTTTACACAGTGTAATAATAGAACTGGCCAGCAAATAACCTCTGCTAGTAGTCATCAGCAGGTTCTGTAGGGAAACAGGAAATTTCACAGCCTCATTGGAACTACCTTCATCTGGATATTTTACCAGAGATAGGTAACTTAACATTGATTCCATCTGGAATGTACTAGGATTTGATGCTTATCATTTAAATATGCAAAGTAATTTTTTTTCTATTTTATCCAGGGCAGGTTGGCAAGGCTGCACAGAGGATGCTGCCCAGAGGAGTCTGCCCTGGAACCATTAATGCTGTGCTCACCATACAAATACAGGACTCCCATCATTCAGCACCTTCCAGAAGGCTGAACCAAAAACTGAAATCATGGTGGTGAAGACGGAAATGGGAAGGACAGAGGAAGGATGAGGATACTATTATGGAGGACATAATGAAAAATCCATCATGTTGGGTAACTGTATCCTTAAGGCAAAATTTACGTTGTGCAACTGTGACACATTCAAGTCTGAACAGCTGGTTTTGGTGAGAAGCAGCAGAAATTAATTTCCCGTGCAGCTTTTGTATTAATAATTCATCTTGTTAAGGTGTGGTCTAATAGTGTTTGCACAGGCACAGGAATCAGCCCTAATATTGTTTTTGACAACTATCTCTTCTGCAGGCATCTGCAATTCACGTGTCCTTCTCGCCTCAATTCCTCTGTACAAGAAGGAAAGATCTGTACAAGTTTTGTTTAAGAAATGTAAAGTAGCTGGCTACTTTACTACTTTACACTGTTACTACTCTACACTGTTGCTACTCTGTAGTCATTTGCAGTAACATGAAGTAACATTCAGCTCTCCTGATCATGTTGGGTTCATTTCACAGCACTGGTGAGTCAGGCCCAAGAACCAGGTTTAGAAGCACAAGATTAAGTCCCTTGCAAAAACCTGCAAGACCTGGATATCCCCAGAAGATATTTAACAACCTGAAGACCCACTAAGGTTGTGTTCTGCTAAGACTTTTTTTTATTCTTCCCACTGTGCTAGATTTTAATAGTATTATCACAAATGATTGAACTAAATTACATTATTGTAATGACTACTTTCAGGTCTTCTTTCCATTCATCTCCATTATTTAGATTCTTTATTTAATACCTGAAGGGACTTCCAGTTGTGAGAGTGAACTTGCAAGATTTTACTGCAAAACAGGTGATTCCAACTTTCAGTTAACCAACAAATCCTCAAAGCACGGTGACATAAAAGGCATATTCATTCTTAGTAATAGCCACTGATTTGAATCATGGATCTGTTTAAGATCACATAGTAGAGGTTTCCCCCAGAGATATGTTTTAGCCCTGTTCTTTTTCATGTATTTTCTTCTAGTCTGGCAGTACTGGTTCAGTGGGGATCTAGTGTGTATTTGTGCTACATGGGACATAATACAATAGATATGTTTATATCAAAATATATATATGACCCTGATATGACCATCTTAGTCTAAACAGCAGTTATAGTAGTACAAATTACAGCATTCCTTAGGCCCAGAAGAAAGATAAATAAGTGTATAGGCAAAAGCACATTTTTGTTATATAACACAACCACTCTGACCTGCCAGGAGCTGAGGAAATGATACTGCTTTATTAACAACAATATAGTTAACACAGTAAAACTTTTATGAATAAAAAGCATTAGTACACAATGAAATACTTTCTTTCTTCATCAAGTGTAGTGGTTCTATTCCCACTGAATCCTCTTCTCAGCTCCAGATATGATCCTTTTATCATATGTTTCTTTTCAATGTATTTTTTCCTGTACAGTTAATTCATTTTCTGGAAGGTAGATGGAAAACACCAACCTCCTTTCTTTTCACTTCAGAGGTGCCTCATGCTTCTTTTCCTCTTATGCTGATCAGCTCCAGAAATAACCCTGCAGAGCCATTGCTTGGCTTGGATTCCAGAAATCCCTCTTCCTTCTCCACCCTGTCCTTTCTGGTTTCTCTACCTTCTTCTCTCCACAGACATCTGTACTAAACCAGCCTGTTTCCTTTCCTTATCTGCTCTTATTCTGATTACATAAACATCACCTTGCACTCCTTTTTTCCTTCTCCACTTTGAGATTACTTCCCCCCATCGTGTCATGAGCCAAGTGATAATTTCCTTCAGCAGCTTGCTTTCTTCTCCACAATTATTGGAAGCAAAGGCTCCCCGGTTGCATATTTTAGCCTGCCAGTTAAGAGTGGCTTAACACTTTTCTTTACTCATTGTTATTTAATCAAAAGTCTTAGTGAGTGATGGGAAGAAAGCTGAACATATTTTAAATGTCTTTTATAGGCTTGACTGCTTTCCAAGACCTGCAGTTTAAAATGAGAAGCCAGTCAGAGAAGAAAAAACTACTTTCAGAAGATTCTTAAAAATCAAGATATAACAGTTTTTAGAAGTTTAGTTTTGTTTGTAGTGAATATCTTTCAAAAGATGACTATGAAAAGCCTAAGGTTCATGTAAGCCATAGGCATCAAGCAGAAAATACAAACAGAAGTTTCACTTTGCCAAGTAGAAAGCTGGAAGCACTGTATACATTAATGTTGAAGAGTTCAGTGTTTATGAGAGAAAATTGAGTCATTATTGCTGATGCGTGAATGTTGCTGACATAGTTTCCATCAGCAACAACCCATGAAACCCAGTAACATAGGAATCCAGTCACCTTTCCTGCATCCAAAGATACTGGAATACAAGGAATTATTGGGTGACACATTTCATAGACAAACATGGACAAGCAAAAAGCTAGAGAGAAAAATCTGTGGACACTTATATAAGCCAAAATATTGCCATTTTCAAGCTATTGTATGAATGAATATATCTTAAATTTTGCTAATTGTAATGTATACATTATATTCTATTTGCCTAATGTTTAGGCTTTGTGGTGTGTTAAAAATCACTGAATAAATTGTGGCTTGTATGTGGCAAAGCAGAGTTTATTTAGCATATACATTCAGGAAAACAACAGTCACTAATGAGATGACATACTAGCTGATTATTTTGTGTGTGAATTTGATAAAATAGCATGAACTATGCAGATTATGAGATGTAATGTCCTACAATATTGCTCTTTCACAGCACTTGAATATTTCTTGTTTCACTGTGCATCTGAAAGAATCTCTGCCTTCCATAATGGTGGGGAGATGCCCAGGTCATGTGCTTAGCTTGACAAAACCTAAGCATTTTTCTTGAAGCCTTCTACCAGTAATGCTGCAATTAATCTATTTGACACAGATTAATCAGAAATCAGTGATTTATACATTATTGCCTGTCTCGATGAAACCAAGTCACCTCCATTGCTTAACAGAATCTTCTCTTCAAATTAAAAGAAATGTTCAACAGGTCAAATAAATGAGCAACTAACAAGCCAAATCTTTGATTAAATTGGCTTATTTAGCACCAGTAAGTTATCAGTTAAAAATTGGAAGTGGGGTCTCCTCCATTTCAAGTGGTCTATTTCAATTAGATAATTATATAATTAGATAATTTCAAAACCAGTTGGTACACAGGCACAGTGGATACAGCTTGTCTGCAAACATACGTAGGTCAAAGCACAGGGCTCTGTCTCCTAAGTGAGGTCTGCTGGGCTCATTCAGGCTGTGTGCAGCTCAGTGATTTTAGGCAGCTTCTGAGGCTTACAGGGACTCTGGGCAGCTTGACCATCTGTGCAGGGTGTGCTGTGTGTGTCAGCCAGAGCACTCACCCCTCCAAACACAGGTTTTTGTTTGGTTGCCCAGTGAATGAAGCTCATAGTGCTGAGTCATGTGGCAGGAGAATGGAGGCAGTGAAAGCGTGACAGCCCCACCGGGATGGCTGCCAGGGAGGGATGAGGGGTGTTCCCAGCAGTCCTCTAAGCACCGAGCCGGGACTGGGGCTGTAAACTCCCTCCCTGCTCCCCCACCCTGAAGTTTGTCCCCCATCTGTCTGCAGCTGCTCAAGGAGTGACCAGAGGTGATTGGTACCTGCCGTGCTGTAGCCACGAGGAGAGGGGACCTTTAGGAAAATCTCATTCATTAGCTGTGAGATTGGACAAATCGGTAAATGTTACCATCTATACAGCTTTATATAAACTAGACACTGGCAATTTAGCTACGTACTTAGACAATAAAAAAGGGAGATATTGTGCCCTTAATTATTCAAGTTAATCCTTCAAGGAGATTAATAGGATGCTGGAGGGCATAGGTCATTCACATTATAAGAAATGAAAAGCAGATTTGATTTAAGTTTCCTGGTGCAGCCGTGTTAACAATATAGCACTCTGCTTGTTTACATTGGACAAGTTAGGAAAAAATAAAATAAAAGCTCATTTTGACAGAAGGGTTGTATGTTTTCTGGAAATGGGGAACACAGAGAAAAATAATACAGAGAAACAGGACCTATGTCTTTTTCCTGCTTACATCTGAATGGACACAAATCAGGCAATTTGCATGAAACATGGTAAGCTAAATGTCACTTGCTAGATCAGTTTCAGAAGAGTCTGGAATTGGAGTAAAACAGCCAAGGTAGAAAATATGTGGGTAATACTTTAGGACTGAAATAACCATAACTTAGAATAGAATAATTTTACCATGGCGCAGCAACCTTTTAATACCAATGTGGATTAAAAAAAATCTTTGTCATTAAGGTCTGAAACCTGTGGATACCAACCCATTTATATACATGACATTAAGCTCAGGACAACTTCCGCCAGACTTTTTGATCTGTTAACTTCTTCTTCAGTATGGAAGAGAGAGGGTTAGATGGAGTCAAGCTGAAGCAAATGTCTAATAGCCACACAACATCCAGAAAAGAAATGACCCTGGAAAGGTCTAGAGTATGATTCTGAGTCTGAACATCCTGCAGCTGCTACTCCCTGCTCAGTTTTCAGCACAGCTCACATGGCAAACTGGAGACAATGACTTAGCAGGATTTTACAGGCATTGGCAATATGATGTGGATGAGCTTTTCTGGACAGTAAAAATGCTGTATGAAATAAATGCTGTGCCCAGGTACAAATTTGTCTTGCTTATTACATTAACCTTGTAACTGTGCCAGATGAAAAAAAATGCATTGGATACTTTTGGATAAGATTTGGATTTGTAAATCTGGTGCACATAAATTGTCAGAACCTAATGACGCTGCAGGATTCCACTCACCGTGAGTGAGCTGCAGGTTTTTAAACAGCTCAGTACAATACCCACAGATGCATGACACAGTCACAAGTGTTCAGTCCCCTCTAGATGGAAATGCCCTGAACTATAAAACTCCTATCACTTTCATTTTGAGGCTTTTTGGTATGAGCATCAACACAATTCCCCTATAGGAGCTTTTTTCCTTATCTGCTATCTTGCCCATCCCATAAAACATCATGGCAAAAGGAGAAACAAGGCATCTGGCCTATGGCATCAAATACAGAATAATGAGTTGAGAAGCCCAGGGAAATCTAGTCTTTGTTCTGCCCGTACCGGATTCCCTCAATGATTTCATACTGAACTATCTGTGTCTCCATTTTTCTGCCTTTTGGATAAATATTATCTCAGTTTACCTCAGCTTAAGTAGCTTAAGTTCCCCCTATTTTCAAATGCTGTTGGGGATTTGAATGCTGGTGCTGTGTAATTGAGAAGAAAGGAGACTAGCATTTTGTATAGCAACTTCCAGGTGGGCCATTTTCTAGAAACAATCTAAATTCTAAGTAAGTAAAGAAAAATAGAAAAGTTAGAGAAAATAACTATGAGAAACATGCAGAGCAACAATAACACAGTGGATTTCTGCTGAGAAAGAGAGCCTTTTGAAAGATTCAGGGCTATGGCTACAGGCCCCATCTGGCTGGGAGACCTCACATGCACATCTTTGACAGGCTGGGGCCTGGGTGTGATCAACCTTCACTATCAGAAGCAAAACAACTAGAACTGCAAGGTTTTTAGCATATCATTAAAAATTCAAACCCGGGCCTATTCTGATGGAAAATCTTCCTTAGGAATGTGAATTGTTTTGGGCAAAATAATCAGGCTTCTTTCCTGGCAGGGATACTATTTGCATCAAAAATTAGTGTCATCCGCCCACTCAGTTTCCAGCTCAAAGCCAGGCATTTCATTAGTGAAGTGAGAACAGAGATGCCTGGCTGGAGCAGCTTCGGCAAACAAACCTGCCAGTACCCCAGGAAGGCGGGAGAACTTTGCGCTCCCGCGGGCACGAGGGTCGCGAGGACCACACAGGGTCAGAAGAGCAATGAGGGCATCTCATTCCTGCCTGGGAAAGGGAAATACGTGCAAGAGCAAACGACCCAGCCCAGCCAGCGGGATGAGCCCCTCTTTCCCGGGAGGGAGGCCTTGGAAGCTGCGTGCAGAGCTCTTGTGCGTTGCGTGTGCGAGAGCCGCGCGTGTTGATAGCGGGAGTGGAGAGGCGTGCGGGGACGAGCGTGTGCAGCCCTGCGCGCAGGCGGTCAGCGCCACGCGTGTGCCCGTGCGAGCCAGGGGAAAAGGCACGAGTGGCCAGGCACCTCGAAGGCGCCCACAGCTGCACGGTGCGCGGGCAGGGCGAGCGGGCTGAGCCTTCCTGGGCGAGCAGGCGTGAGGAGCGCCGTGTGCGCGGCGGCAAGCAGCGAGCGAGTGCGCGCAGGAGGAACAGGTGTGAGCGGAGAGGCGGCGCTCGGGGGAGCGTAGGGGGTGTGTGTGAAGCGGGGAAGGGGGTACGTGTAGAGGAGGCGGTGTCTGTCGGTGTCGGGAGCACCGAGCCCGCACACCCGCCGTCTCCCCGCGCCGGCGGCCGCCCGGGGCGGGGCCGCTGACGCACTGCGGCTGCAGCGGGCGGAGGCGCCGGTGCCCGGGGCCGTGGCTCGGCCCGCCGGTGCCTGACTGACAGCGCTCCCTGCCCAGGCGCTGGAAGGGCCGGGCCGGAGCGGGGCGGGCAGGAGGAGAAGGAGGAGGAGCGGTGCGAACCGCCCTGCACTGCCGCGGCTCCTACCTATTCATTCAGTCACCTAAAATGGCTGGAGAGAGGAGGTGGCGGAGCAGGAGGAGGAGGTGAGCGGGGAGCCGCAGCAGTGCCCCCACCTCCTCCGCGGCCCGGCGGAGCTCCCGGCGAGGCTGCGGCCGCCCCTGGCCCGCGGCACCATGTCGGCCGGCCCGGACGAGAGCTCGGTGCGGGTGGCGGTCAGGTAAGCGGCGGCTCCTGCGGGCCGGGGGCGGCGGCGGGGCCGCGGCGCGTTCCCAGCGCCCACCCGGCCGGGGACGGCAGCCGGGCGCATCTTCCCTGCAGGGCGGGGGTCGCCTCCCCTCGGCCCCCGCGGAGCCTCTTTTTCCTCGCAGCAGTAGGAAATAGCCAAAGGAGAGGAGAAACCCCACCACTGTTCTGAGGTCTTACTCAGTTATTTCTCTCTAATTTTGAGCGGTGACCCTAAAAATACTCCAGTTAATTATAGCCCGGTGCTGCTAGTGCTTACTCATGGAAGCAGGGCAGCCCCTGGACTGTGGCGATGCCGTTTGCATCGCGGAGCTTTAGGAGAGTGGATCCCGGCACGCTGATATTTATAGAAGGATAAAGGCTTTTATCCCGCCGAGGCTGTGTCTAACCACACATACCAGAGGGATGGACTCTCATAAGGCTGCTCACAGTACATAGGAATTAGGTGTATGTAGAAGTCATGATGGGAGGGGAGCTTAAATAATTTTATAACATCAGTTAATCCAAATTGCTCTTTAATCAGAGATAAAAATCTGCTATTCATCCGTGAGCTCTTGGCTCTTCTCGGTTTTCTACATGAAAATACTATTTTATGGTTTGAAGAGCTTCCAATTTAGCCTGTGGATGCTTCAGTCTTCAAGATGTCTTTACATGATTGAAGCATGAGGAGAAATACATGTATGTTTGTATATATCTATATCTATGTATAGGTACGTCAATATTTGGAGTCTAATTGTGACCCTGCCTGTTGATTTATTTCTTTACTTTAAAGAAGTTTCTTTATGCTGCCACACTTGGAGTATTACAGCACAAGAAATCAGACCTTATGGGAAGGTTTGTTTGTCTCAGTGGGTCCTTGGACAATCTTGCATTAGAGAATTCAAGGGTTGTTCAGGAAGACAAAAAGGGTGATTTCTTAGGTTTGTTTTGTTTTCTCTGAAGGATGCAGAAATAAGCGGTGTTACTGCATGCTATTGTTGATACTTGGTGTAGGGGAGGTGCAATAACATTTTCAGTAAACAGAGAGGCACCACCCCTGCCTGATATTGTGGTGTGTATGCTGCAGTTGTTCATTAAAGTCTGATTGCAGCAGCATTTTTTTTGTTGGGAGAGATGCTTTTGTGAGTGCTATCTGTTGAAGTATTTTTCACATAATGTTTAGGGAGGTACTATTCTAAAGCATAATTAGGCTGTATTTTTAAAAAGGAAAATATGAGATAGCTGTGATCCTAAAAACTGGGTGTGTTACAGGTTTACAGACTGCTCTCTCATTTGAAGAAAATATTAAATATGTTCTGAGCCAAAAGAAATAGTGATGTAGCAGTTCATTTACAAATGCAGAGGTTTGTTGCAACTCGGAATTAAAGAAAAAACCTACTGGTGGAGATACATTTATAATTGTAGGTGTGTGGTAAATAGGCTAGGAGTAATATATGATAAAGAATTTGTAGAAGTAAATTAAAGTAATCCAGTTTTTGACAACAAAACCCTAATGTTGTAAGATTTATTTCTGCATTATAATTGTCTATTTTGTGCCTGAGTGTAGTTCACTAATAATGGAGGATTATATTTTGACTTCTGTCTGCTTTCTTCCTTTTGGCAAATTAACTATTCATGTACAAGATTTCATCCTCTCTCTTTAACATTCATGAACAAAAGCATGCACAATAATTGTTTTTTGCAGCAGTAGCTCTTTGTAGATGGTTTTCTTTTATTTCTGATTGTGTATTTTGTGCAGTCCTATAATTCAACTGATTTTGCATCTCAGTGTATATTGGTGCCATGCTGTACTGTGCTTTATGAGTATTATGTTCTGTTTCCTTGTTGGTTTTGCTCTTCAACTATTTTTGGCAACTTGAACATAGTGCAGTGATGATCTCCACAGTTGTGATGAATTGGTTGTTGTGTTTTGTATGTATGTTTCTGAACAAGGCTCTCTCTTCAGCTGTACCAGCTTTTAGTTTGCAGTCCCCGTGGTTGCAAGATATACTGCACAGGCGTGCATTTGCTTAGACTTCAAACATAGGTTATAGACTAGACATCACTGAAATTGTTTAGCAAATTATTTTTCCAGAACCTGTTTGTCTCACCTAATTGTATCCAACAGGAATGAAAAATACTTCATTCTTTCCAATTAGCACCCGCTTTAAGCTATCATCCTGTGTGCTAATTGCTCCCCATTTTCTTCAGTGTAATCATGGGTTTGTGACTGATGAGCTCCAGTTTAGTGAAGCATGAAAGCTGAAAATAGTTTGGCAGATAATCCAGTAACTAATGTTAAATTCCCCAGTTAAGAAAACATTTTTCCCTAGTCACCCACCACTGAAAGACTTGTGGACTTTGTGGATGATGGTGTGCAACTTTGGCAAAGAGCTTTGCTCTCTGTGTGACTGCATGTAGTGTCTGTTTTCAGATAAAGTCAGAGAGTCCCCATAATAGAAAACAGTCATCTGATTAGAGAACTTTCTTTTAAATGTGAAAAACTATCATTTTTATAAGTCTAAAATTTGTCTTGCTTTTTGAAGTGTCTTTTCAGCATATGAAGCTGAACTTCTGACAAAAAGGCAATGAAATGTTAATATCATAGGCAACTGTTTCAAGTTCACAAAAGGATTACAGTTTCTAACTCTTGTCTCTTGCCATTTTAGTGGTGTCCACCAGTAAAATACAGTGTGTAGGCTTCTGGCATGTTGGGTAGGTGAAGTTCTCACCTAAGATTTAGATCCTCAACAGCCAGTGGTCCAGGTCTGTTACTGCACTTCAAGCTGTTGTATGATCCATGGAAGGGGCTGGATGGTGTCACTCAAGAAGTGTGCTGATACTTTTACCCTTTTACCAACCAGACTTGAGCTGGGTTGCAGGAATTGAAATGGCTCCGACAATTAGTGCCTGTTGTTGCTCCATGTGGGTTGGGGCCCTGTTAGGATGTTCTAGCAGTGGTGATCTAAAAAATAAACGTTGCATTTCAGTCCTTTGCATTTTTGGATACATGTTAAACAAAAGAACTTCTGGAGAACAATAACATTTGCATAGGTCTAACCTGAAGTCTTGTATGGAGGACTGTACCTGATAAAGCATGGAAGGGTATCTGCTGTGTCTTCTCCATAACAGAATCCAAATAACAGTGCAGAGCATTGAAGGAAAATGTCTGTCTTCTAGTCCTTCAAAGGTGAAAGACATCCTTGATCCACTGGGATCAGTGGAGGCTCTGGATGTATAGATGGTAAGCTTCAGTGTTGATTTGTTAGAGATGCTGTATTAAAACAGAAGAGGGAATAAGTACAGCATGAAAAGATGAATTGCTGTACAGGCTGACCAATAGTCAAGAGAAGATAGTTACTCTGACATGCTTGGGTGACACCTCAGGTGGGGTGGACAATAAAAGAACATGCATAACCAGATGGTGAAGCTGAAGAGCTTTGGCATTGGGCGTATTCTCATGGAAGATGGAGCCCAATTGAAACTGTGTTAATAGGCAGAACACAAAGAAGCTTCAGGGGATGGTGTTTTATAATCAGGTATATTTAATATCTGTAAAGAACAGAATAGTTAAAGTTTCCAGTTCTCATTAGCTTAGGTATGCCTGTGTGTATATGCCTTCTTCCCTGCTTTGGTAAAAGTGCCTCACTGCTGTTGCTTCATCTGCTCTGATTGACATCTGTTTTGCTTCATCCCTCAAGTGAAGAACAGGAGTGTTGCTACATTCCTCCTCATGTGTGTAGAGAGGCTCTGGGGTCTTGGCACCCAGATCTGCCTTGAGATGTCTAAATGATTTCCTTTTCATGCCCACCCTGGTGTCTGCAATATGTTGTGACACTGCTTCACAAAAGTGAAGTGTTGATGTTTGCCATGTACGGAAACTGTATGCAAAATGCAATGGATCTACAGGTAAATGTTTTTAGTAACAGTCGAAGCAATAAGTGCAGCTGATGAATTAAAACCACACAGCTTCTGTTCGTGGTTTTCCAAAAGGGAGATGAAGTATGCTAGAAAAACACATTAGTTACTAATTCAGTTTAGTGGAGATTAGAGATTTTTGCAAGTAAAGCGTAGTGTGGCATGGCGTTAGGGTACAGTGCTGACTTTTGATCACACAAGTGAAGTGTGTTCATCCATTCCAACTTTAGCTTCCCATTGCAAAGTTTTGGTATGGAATTCTTTTCGTACCCCCAGTTCTTGAACTGTATGATCAGTTGGTTGTCTTGTGTAGGGTTTTTTTTCCTACTTCACAAGTTTCTGTGTGGGTTTTTTTTTCTCCCCATATGGAATCTGCTCTTTGTTGTCATGAATCCCTCTATCTTTTCAAATTTTCTTTTCACATTTTTGCATTCTTCTCTTTAAGCATTTTCTTTTTAAGCTTTTATAGTAAGGCTGTTTTCCTTTGTGCTAGATCCAGCTACTGTTAGATACACTAGGAAAGAAGGAACTGACTGAAAGGAACCTGTCCTTTTTAGACAAGTGTGTTTTGAAGCACTTTGATGGCATCTGAGATTGGTTTTCTTTCTTGGGCTGCTGTTGTGCAAACAGTTAGAGATGTGTTTAAGCTTCCCACCATGAGATCCTCAGATGCTAGATGAATGGACATGTATGCTGTGGTATATGTTATATGCTCTGGAGATACTAATTTCATACTTCCTATACAGTGCTAAGCATTCTCACAAATCATTCTGTAACTAGATAAGCAACAGCAATAGACTACAGTACTATCCGTTGGTTCCTTAGAATGGACCAAACTTTTTATTTTAATATATGGTAATTATTTCCCATCTGTAATCAGCTGTAGAAGTTTTTTTTTGGGGAAAATATGTGACTGTGTTAATGAAGTTCAGCAGTCTGTAAGTACACAATAATGCCCCACGCAATAAAAGAGAAATTATCAGCAGCATTAAATAGCAATGTGTTGGGAAATATTGCTTCCTCATGGAGTCTGTTTATGGAAAGCTACAAAAGATATCTTGTTTTGGAAAGTTCGTGTTGCATATCTCTTTGTTAGTTTTGATGTTTTTCTTTGCTCTCTGACTTACACAAACATCCCCTTGTCCTCCTCTGAAACTTTACCCCATTGGTATGTTTTGCATTTTAGCTGAAGAAAAGACACTGCACCATCTGCTGCTGAATTAATTCTGGTTTCATAATAACTGACTTGATCATCCGTTACTGATATTGCTTGGGGCAGGCTGAAATCTGTGATCTTGCTTTCTAGGAAATAAACTTCCCTTTTCACCACTTGTGTTGTAAACACAAACTCATTCTTGGATGGAGGGGAAAGAAATCCTACTTGGACCTTTCCCTTCATGTGATGTATTCCTTGCCAGACAATGGGTGTCTTGAATTTAAGAAGAAGAAAAAGCAGTGGTTGGTGTACTTCAGCAGTCTGCTCATGCTTTTGGATGAATTATATTTTTAACTTGTCACTTCCCAAAGTTTGTAGAAGATTTGGGAGTTTACTTTGCTTTGAAAAACCATCAAGTTAGTCACTAATTTCCGTTTAATGGTGTTTTCTTTACTACTTATGATCTGTTGGCCTAGACATTCCTTTATTACTGAACTTGGGGCTTCACATTTTCAGGTTTACTGTGTGACATCTGTAAATTCTTCTGTAGTTGTTGAATGACTCTTGTGCATGGGATCAAGAGAGTCCTGCTCCCCCCCTCTGCTTTCCCTGCTTTCCTTTGATTTGCTTTAAGCCTTTTATAGATTGCTCTTGCTGCCCACTCAGAGGTGGCTCTTGGAATTCTTGCTTTCATGTTTGGTTGCCTGACTACTGCTGGTGAAATCAAGCAACTTTTAAGTGCTTTTTTTTATTTTAAGGAAAATATAGCAGAATACTAAATATCTGTGGTGACTAGATAATTTTTTTATGCTAATATTATTTTGATGTAAATCACTTTCAAGAAGTGTCATTTGAACTGATGAACAAGAAAGTTTAATTAGAAATCAAACCAGATCTGAACAAGTCTAGCAAGTGTAACAGCATGAGCTGTGCCTTTTTATTATGCTCTCTTTCTCTTCTCTTGAATAGTTTTAAATCTTCGTTCATTTCTTCCTATTCTTCCTTGGTGGTTTTCTTTTTTTAAAGTTCTGTGTTAATTTCCACTTTTCCCTAGTTAAATATATCTGCTCCAGTGTAAGGGGAGAAATGCTGCCTTATTTTTCAAAAATGGTCTTGTTTGATATGTTGAGTATAGCAACAAGATACAAATGGAGAATATTGAAAATACAGGTTTAGCGTCACAGTGAGTTTGATGCATAGAAAAGCAAAACATTAAAAATGTATTCTAAAAAGTGAAAACCTGCTGATTCAGAGCTTATGATTGATTAGCATAAAATATTTCCTGAATAGAATCTGAATGGAAATTAAGAGTGAGGAGTGAGTACCATCTGTTCCTTTATTCTAGTAGTATCCTCAGCAGATTTGGTAGAGTTGGCCACTGCTGGAATAATTTTTTTTCTGTGTAAAGAAACTTTTTTTTTTCTTTAAATCAGCTGTCAAATGCTGGTTGGGACAGTCCACCCTTTAAACATCTTTACGTATTTAAGTTCCCTAGCAAAAATGCATGACTTATTTCTTGAGCCTGCTTGCTCTGGAGCTTCAACACAGAAAGCTGAAAGCAACACGACCTTCGTAAAAGGTTATGATTGTTCCACTATACACAGCAATTTTCCTGCATTCAAATTGAACAGTGCACTTCCATTGTTGAATTTAAAAATGGACTAAAGGATTTGTTGTCTAAGTAATTTAGTGTCTCACTGTTGGCTCTTGCATTTATGCTGCTGTAGGAACTCTGCATAGTTCAGTTGGTTGGCAAATCACTGTCTCTTTGCAGGACACTTTAGATTTAATGTAATCTTTCCATACTAGCTTTCAAATACTCCAGGTTCCTTGAAATGCTTCCTCTTGGATATTGTGGCTTTGAAGGATACTTTATTTCCTTTCCCTTGATGTTCAGCATAACTGATCCTGTAAAAGCATGAGTAAAGCAGTATTTTCAAGGTGACTGTAGCATGCTGTAGCATTACCAGTTCAACTACCAGAGCTGAACACATGGAATGTTATCGATAATAGGACTAGACAGAAAATGTTTCCCTTTTGTGAGACATCCCAAAGTCTGACGCTTTATCTTTTCTGCCGTGTTCTCTTTTGATAATAGAAGAGTTTGATCAAAGAGGTTTCTCTGTTTACTGGGTCTAATCTCATCTGGGCCTTGAAGAAAGGTATTCCACATCTTGAGTCAATTCTTCAACCTCTTGGTTATTATCTTTAAGCTGTGTATTTTTTCAATGAGCTGTTTTTTCCTTCCATTTCTAATTATGTTAATTATTCTTTGCTTAATACTGCTAAAACAAATTTAAGGTGATATATTAAGCTGGAAAGCTGCATAGCTGTGAAGTACTAATGTCAGTTAAGAAACTGTATTAAATACAGCACTTGTTAGCAATGTTGTTTAAGAAGTTATGCAAATCATCAATAATAGGCTAAAGTATAAAAGAAGAGTTTATCCTGTAGAAATACATTGCAAATTATGAAATACAGTCTTGTATAATTTTGGGGTTACTAGCAGGTTTGCTAGGAAATTTCTCATGTAGAGTAAAACATCTAATATGGCATAAAATGTAGAAAGTGGTGTATCTGGGTTCCTTTAAGTATTTGGTACCATGTTGTGTGTCAGATTTCTTGGAATAAAGTGATAGAAAGGTAGACTTGACTCAAGATCTGTGTGTATATATTTTATTCAAAATACTTAACCAATTAACTTTGTTTTTCAAAGTCAGTAATCCTTAGCATTAATTTTGTTGGACAGGTTTTCCTTAAGCATGGTACTAATTGGGAGATGAGTCCAGAGATCTTTTGTGTCATTCTGAGTAGCTCATTATCTCAAGGTCCTAGAGCTGCTAATCACTCTCTCAGTAGTATTGATTTACCAATTGCAACAGTGCCTCTGTCTTATGTTGTGCTTGATTCTGTCATAGGACACCATCCCTGTGTGCCCATCTCTACCTGTATGAGAATATAAGAGGGGTATGAGTATAGGTAGTAATGTTGGTCTTTTTTTAAATATTATTTTCCTGCTTTTCTTTCCCCATGCTCCCCTGGCACTTTGTTTATTGTCATCTTAGAATTATGTCATAAGATCCTCAGGCCAAAGACGTAGCTTCAAAGTAAACACTTATGATATAAATAATACATGATGTAATATCATGAGAAAACCAACTGCTAAAACACCTGAGTTAGTCATTACCTTCTATGAAAAGTCTTAGAGTTAAAAATTCTGTATATGGCTTTGCTTCTCCCTCTTCTCTTCACTCATTTCTGTGAAGAGTAAAAAAAATATGCCTGTACCAGACACTTTGATCTGGAGGAAGTAGCTGACTACTTTTTTTTTTTTTTTAATCTGCTAAGCAAACCATACATTGCTTTAGTTATCACTCTGCACAGGTGAGGTTTATTTCACTCCCTAGTCTCAAAAGCATTATTTTTGTAATCTAATCTAATCTTTAATTTTAAGTACATGTGAAATGATTTTCTTTCTCTGTAATGTGAAACTTTTGAATTTTTCCTTAAAATTATTATCCATACATATTACTTTGCAGACTATAGATGTTGATACCATCTAAATATCTGCATTTCTGTTTCTAGTTAAAATTATATCATGCATGTGAACTACTGGTATATTTGGGAAAGGCTGGTGTGATTATGAGCAAGCTATTTGAAATGCATTAAAGACCAGAAAAATATTTTTTTCTTAGGTTAAGGATGACTAAGTATCTGAGTGCATATTTTCTCGAGGTGATCGAAATGAGGATTCTACTTGTAAGTGTTTGAAGAGGCTGTAGATCAGAGGGAAGGCCACCTGTTCAATCTATATTACTTAGAGTGCAGCTTATGCTTCTGTCTAATCTGATCAGTCAGCCCATTACTCAGGAACAATAAAATTGCCATCCTGATCTTTACAAGCAGAACTCTGAGTTAGCAAAAGTGGATTGGTGTTCAGTAAGCTCTAAAACTGAGATGACAGATAGGACTGAATTGGTATTTGCAAGTAAACTATTTGACAGTTGAACATTAATATAATTAAATGTTCTTTTTTCTTTTTTGTACTCCCAAAAGGGTTTTGTTTGAATTGAGGTTGAATTGAATTTGCTGTTGGGGGTGTGTCTGTGGGGTTTTTTAATATTTGTTTGTTTGATGAATTGTTTCAGGTTTTTTTGTTCTGTGCATGTATTTTTTTTTGTTTGTTTGCTCTTTGTCATCCTCACACAGTCTTCAAAGTGATCTACATTGGCTGGTCAACCCACTGTCTGTGCATTTTAAAATGTCACTGTAGATCTATTGTTGTTGTTTGGAAAGATTGTAGGAACAGATGGACTTTTCATTGTTCTCTAAATGTCAACAAGCGTAGCCGTGTTAGGCCCTGAAGAGGAATAGTAGGCTTGTCAAGGTTGGAAAGGACCTCCAAGAAACATTGTACAGCTGAGAGTTTCAAACTAAAGTGCTTTGTTCTGTACTTGCAGTCCCAAGAACAGGGCTGGCTCATGCTGCTGTTGATTTCCAGCTCTCACAATGCTGAGTGTGGAAATACCTCTTTGGGAAGAGGGAGCTTCCATAGCATGCTGTTGACCTACATCTTGGAAGATACTTGATTAAAAACAAAGGGCTGATGCACTCTCTGCTGCTGCTGTAGGCAAATGTTTGAGGAATGTACACATGATTCATAAGCATGGAACAGCAGTGTTGTATTGTAGCAAAAGAAGAAACTCTGTGTATATGGAAACTGGAGTCTTTAGGAAGGTGCAAAGAAATCGCTTCTTTGCTCAGTACTGCCTATGTCTAGTAGTAGGTTTTGGGTCCTGCTGCTCAGAAAAATTGTGAAATAAGAAGAATTGAAAAGAGGCAGGAAAGGGCTCTTTGTCTAGAAAACATGTCTGGTTCCATGTGAGATACAAAGAGTGAAGATTTATAAGAGACACATCCTAAAATACCTAGAGTCAAGTAGAGAGTGGAAGGGAATAAAATGTTCTTCATGCTCAAGGTGAAGTTGATAAAACAGTAGATTTAAATTTCAGTAAGAAAAGTAAGAGAAGAGAAAATATTCATCCATTGTAAGAATGGATATTGTGGAATGAACAGACTAGAGAGGGAAATAAACCTATGCTTTTTCTATGGAGGTGTGAAATTGTCCATACAGGAAACTCTTCAAAACAGTTCAGACTGGTAGCTGCCAGGAAGATTTTGGATTAATTGATAGTACTTTGGTCCAGAAAGGTAGAGTGGGTGAATAAACTCTGACATTCACAGTTTTTTTTCCATCTCAATTGTCTGTAATTCTCTGAAGCTATATGTGGGGTGCCAGGACCTGAATTCAGTACAATTGAATGATCCCATTCAAATGTCAGAATGTGTTTGCAGAAGTGTGACCATGTCCACATGAACAGTAAAGCTTTACTGATTTGGAAGGGTAAGCTTAGATTAATCCAAGTTTGAAGGGACCTCAGGAGGTCATCTGATCCAGCCTCCCCCTCAAAGCAGTGTCAAAACTAAGTTCAGGTGAGGTTTTGCTCTATATAAAGTTAGGTCTAGTAAAAACCTCTGAGATAGAGATTAATCAGTGTCTCTGAGCAGCCAATACTTGACTGTTCCAGTTTTTAATGGTCAGATTTCTTCCTTATGCTAAGCTGGGAAATCTCTTGCTTTGTTTCATGACCAGTGCCTTTAGTCTTCCCAATGTGAATCTCAGAAAGGACCTTGGGCCTTTTGTCTTTGTAATCCTCTCTTCTGCACTGACAGAGAGGAGACAAGGCCTGGAAGCCAAAAAGATCCTGAAGAGCTCTGTGCCAATGATCTGTTGGAAAGGAGAGATGTGGGGGGCATCTCCCCTTTCCAGCAGATGCAAAGGGGGTGCAGACTCTTGTCCAGTTGAGTTCTGAGTATGGTAGGTCAGATTCTTGGGGGACTGAAAGTCATCTAGTGGTGCTGGTGATAGGGCTGCTATTAGGACAACATAATGTGTTGTAAGCATGCACAGAGTGAAGTACTGGAGGCTTTTGTTGTTTGTTTGCATGCTTGCTATACTCTTTATGTGTCTATTCATGTGTCTATTCTTTAAAGTCTATTCATTCTCCTCATATGACCCACCCCTACCTGTTTTGTAGACTGTCTCATGGTAAATGTGATATTGAAGCTGTGAAAGCATTTGGAATGTGATTCAGGTTGGGCTAATAGTCTTTTTTTTTCCCAGCAGGAATATGTGGTGCTCAGCTGTCTCCATTTTTTCTGCCACAGTTTAAACTTAGTCATTATTTTGACTGAGCTGACTAATGGGTATAATTACCCTCCATCATTGTTTAATGTTTCTTGGCTTTTCAGATGTGCTCTTCTTAGTCCATCTCACAGAATAATCTCTTTCCCTGTCCTGTACTGTGACAGTTCATGTTTCATTCTTTTGGTTCTTCTGGCTTGTTCAAACAATATCTTCTGTATGGCAGAAAGATATGTGTACAATAGTCAGTGATTTATCCCATGAAGCATATGATTTTGTTGTGACTACAACCCAAAGAATTGACTACCTTGGAGTTGTTTCTTATGACTCTTTGGAAATGAATTATAATTTGTGCATTATCAGTTTTTGTGTTGTATATGAAGAATGTATTTTTAAACTTGATTTATTTGTTTAGATTTGTGTATTCATAAAATGCATGTGGAGTGCTGGGCAAAGTTCACATTCAGTTTGGTTTGTATTGCTGGATATCTGCCTAGTATGTGTAAGTGCTGTCTGGTTGAAGTTCAATCAGTTTAAAACAGAGGAATGTATTGGTAGACTGAATAAAATGCTTCAAAGCTCACATCTGTGTCTCTTGAATTAATATGCTTTTGATTTCTCAGATTGTAGCTAGGAAATGCTACTGACTTCAAATTTTGTAAGATATGTCAAGGAAATACGACTAATTGTAGTCTAGCTGGACAACTAACTGCTCCTTTTATGTGTGTATTATTTAGTTTATACATGCAGTTTTCACCTTACGAAGAGTTCCTTTGTTCAAGGCTATATGTCTGTCCAGGGAATATCCAGTGGGACAGAATGCTTGTCATATACTGCACTGCTGTAATGATAGTTGCTCTCCTGTTTTGCCACCTCCTTGGTGTGGAGGAGGATGGTCACTCCAGCACAGCAAATGTGTATGAGGTCCTCTCCTTTGCTTACAAGTTACTTGAATTGGCATCATGTTATTTTTCCATTCTGATAATAAAAAAATAAAATGTAGGAGATATTTTTGTGTTCAAGGGGTCTCTAGCTGTTGCAGCTGTTACCAGTACTGGGAATCCTCTGGATGTACTCCTGTGTGTCAGGGTGAGTGCTGCCATAGACCTTTTATGGGTCTTTGCTTCTGCGTGTCAGGCTGAGCTAATGCATGGTTAGGGGACACTGGCCACTTCACTTCCAAGATTGGAAATAATTAAATAATATGTGTGACTTGTTTCAGGTATTTTTCTTCAGAACAGGGTTAAGATACACAGAGTTGGAGTCCACTGCTGTTTATAGGGCCAGCAGTGGTGTTGGAGTATCAGTGAGCCTGTCTTCTGAGTATTCATTCAGTGCTGAGGAGACTCCTGTTACTGATCTAGGTAGGATTGGAGTACAAGGGTATGGTATATCTTCAGTTACTTTGGAAATAGCTGAGAAGTTTTGTTTACAAAAGAAATGGACATTCAAAGCTCTCACTTTAGTCCTCCACAGCTAGATAGGATGCCAAGATAGTGTAGAGCCATGGACTTTTCAGTTTCATTGTGAAGTCTGAAAGGTTCAAAGACAGCCAGAAATTGTTTCACCTAATGCATGAGTCTTTCTGGTTATCCTTGTTATGTGCCTCTGCATACTTACTCAGTTCAATGTGCTTGGGACTGATGCAAAAATTAGAGAACTACAAATTACACAAGGACCTCTCTTGTGAAGTGTAGGGCTTTTTCTTTTAAAAAGGAAAAGCTATTTTTGGCCTATTTTTTGCACTTGAATCTTGGTCTAGTTAGGTTAAATTGTTAGCTAAGGTAGGTAACAAAGGACTACACATATCAGATTTCATTGTGGTGTGGGGTTTTGTTTTGTTTTTGTTTTTAAAGCCTCAGCAAGAATTGCTAGAGGTACTGAAGTAGTTTCTGCTTTGTCAGCAAGTTTTAGGTGGAGTGCACTGTTGGACTGTTTTACAGCTGCTGAGTCTGTGTTGCTCCATTTCTGCTGCTGTTGCAAGACCCCTCTGCCAACACTCCTCTGCCAACACTGCTGCTGCAGATCAGAGATAAACAACTAATGTATTGCAATGGCTGCCAGGGAACAGAGGGCCGAAGTCTTGTTTCTCTGAACTGAAAACTTTGTGATACTTTAAGACTACGATGGCAGTATAGGAAAGACAGAAAAGATTGTGTAAATTTTTTGTCCATTCTGACACTTGATGACATGTTGTGTAACCCTGATCAACTGGATTTGATTGAGAATCTAATTTTGTGTTCTGTTAAAAACATCATTGTATTTGAAATAAAACTACTCCTGACCTCAAATGCTGAGTCAAAGAAATCCTCTCCTTTCATTTGTGCTGGGTAATCCTGCTCCCTGTCCTGAATATTTCTCACAGTTTTAATTTATCTTGTTCCCATTCTTCAGCCACTGATCCTTGGTTCAGTGGTCTAGAAATGGTTAATGGTAAGTAGAGTTGGGAAATAAGCTATTTGTAGTTTTCTATGCCTTGCTAATTATTCATGTGATAGAGTTTACGTAAGGGCTGCATTACAGTTGCACTTCATTTGATGACAGAGTTCTGTATTTCTGTGTAAACAAAAGTCAAGTGATAGGGCATGGGCAGTCAGAGTCTGTAGTTGAAATCAGGGAGAAAACAAACTTTCCTGGGATGATCTTAAGGTCACACTATCTGCTTAGCTGTCGTGTTTCTTAAAAAAACACCCCACAAACAGTAACAAAAAAACCTCAATAAAAACCCAGTCCTGACAGTATTTTATTTAAAAAAACTTCTTAAAAGCTGAAAGAACCTTCTTTGCTATCTTTCTTGCCTTAGCCTTTCTTCAGATTCAGTGGTGAAATACCATAAACTTAAATTTCTAAGGCAATTTGAAATGGTTAATATATGAATACTTAATTTGAAGCACCTGTGCTTCCTCCAGTGTAAGCAGGACTGTGAATTCTGACGTAGACAAACTACAAGTGATTTGCATTGATGATTTCTGAGAGCAGCTGGGAGATGCCTGATTTAGAAGTATTAATTGCCAAGAGCTGATTTAATTAAGTCAAAGCAAAAGAAATGGGTTTTGACCTTGAAGCAGCTTGTCAGGACAGACCTTACCTCATGTCCCCATGGAGCTGTAGCCAAGCATTCAGCAGGCAGAAATGATCCCAGGATCAGGTGTTGCTGCTTTATGTGCACTTGAGCTGAGGGAAACTGGCAGGGCAGTGCCCAGGCCAGCAGCTGCACCCAGCAGAGAACTGTTCCAGACATGGAGTCAGAGCATCCCAGGCCTGTGATGTAAAATGGAGATAGTAGCTTTCAATTTGTGTGATCTACCCTGCTGCATGACTTTTTTTTTTTCTTTTTTTTTTTTTTTTGTGGTTGGTTGTTTTGTTTCTTTTTGTGAAGTGACTTTGCATTAATAGTTTTGGATTTCTGGTTGGATTTGTAATCTTATCAGGGAACCTGAGCTGTAATGAAAAATTAAGCCTAAAGCTAGGACATGAAGCAGAAAGTGCTTAGCATTGCTGTTAGGCCAGCATAGATAATGGTTGTCTAAATGGTTGTCTAAAGCAGATATAAGTAGCAAGGAAGTAATTGGTTCTTTATAAACTATATGCAGAGTGTATGCCATGAGTCTGTGCAGTTTACATTGTGGTGTATGACCAGGGTGCACTTGTTTCATGGATGTGCTCTGTCCTGGAGCTATTATATTGGTGAAATGTACCAGTATTAATACTAGTGATAATTCCAAACTGTAAGCTTGCTAATGCAGCAAGGTCTGCATGTCAATAGCAATTAAACCAGGAGAATGACCATTTCCACAATGATTTCCACACTGAATTTGTTTAACCTAGGCAACGAGGAGCTCCTACCTGCCCTAGTGTGGAAGCTAAACAGTTACAAAATTGCACAGGCTTTTCTATTTTATATATTATCAAAAGTGAAGAATATGAAGCCAGCCCATGCTTTCCTGATGAGGTAGCAAAGCATTCTCTTTCCCTTTCTCTTAGGTTGAAATCTCAAGTGATATATTGGATATTGTAGTCACTGTTTATATAGTGTCACATAAGCCCTTCTGAACTCAATGAAAGGCTGAGCATGTGAAATGGCAGCAGCTCAGCCCTAAGCACAAGTGTTGTTGCAAAGGAGATCTCTCTTTCTTCTAGCTTTGGGATGTGAATTTTTTTTGTGAAACTGGCTTTCCTGTGAGGTTCCAGATTCCAGTGGATTTCTTGCACAGATCATGTTGAGTGAGGCCCTGATAGAGCAGTACCAACTCCAAACTTATTTCACCAGTCAACTGCCATAAATCCCATTCTTTTGACTTCTTGTGTTACTTAAGCGCCAATTATTTCAGCTTTCTACTGGTATTCCATATAAATGTTGAATACTCTCTCACTAATTTTTTTTCCCCTATCCCCCCTCTACCACATCTGAAAGCCAGCCTGCATTTAGCTGAATAAAACATTATGGCCTGTCGATAACCCAAGTTTTGTACCTGGTTGAAAGTTCATGGGAGAGTGTTGTTTAGAATGAGTACCAAGAGACTTGCAGACTTCTCAGCTTTGTTGGGGGGAATGAGGAATGGGGGAAAGGTGAGGAGAGTTTAAGGATTGACAGTTTATATTTGCCTGAAATGCTCTCAGAGCATCCAGGATTGTACTGAGTAATCTGTTTGAAGCATGGCTCAGTGTGGGGAAAATGCTACCTACTGAATTTTTACCTCAGTTTCCATAATTTCCTGTATTGTCCTGATTTTAACTAGATTTTTCAAGCCAAGAAAGAGCAGCAAAGTAGTCAGATTTAGAATGCAGCTCAATACAGTGTCATTGCATAGGAAGAGAAGGATGGAAAATTATCTCTGATGCTGTTGCTGCTGATTTGAATGATTTTGCAGCCTTGCAAATAGAACAAAATAGACATGAAAATAATTAAATTTGAGGACTGACATTGAGACGTAAAACAACATGTAGTTGAAACAGCTTGATTTGAGAAAGTGGATAACATTGTTTCTTTCTGTTTTGCAAGTTTGAAAACAGACAGTACTGAATAAAGCAAGTGAGTTATTTTTCCTTTCTCCAGAGTTAGGATTTACCAGCTCAGAGTTTTCAGTTGCTGCTTGAACAGTCTACCTTCTGTTTTGGAACAGAGCAACTTCTGTTCATTAGAAACAGTCAACAATAAATATGAAGAAATTTTCTGCAGTTTGCTTTGGAACTTGGTGTATTGGGTGTTATGGATACAGCGTGGTTTTTTGTGTTGATTTTTTTTTTTTGGAAGGCGTGGCAGAAAAGTCATACAGTGGTTTTTGTTCCAGGAATGTTGCTTTGAAAGTTAAGAGTGAAGGCACCATTCAGTGCAGTTTATTGAAACATTGTTTTTAGCTGTCTCGTTCCATTGTGAAGTCTCTGGTTATTTTAGCAGTGTTAGCTAAGCAGTCATTTCAGTAATGATTAATGACAACTTGTAATTTTTTTTAACTGACCTGACTCTCCTGTTCTTTTGTTTTATTATTTAACTGTAATTACTTATGAAGTGGCTTGAAGCTTTACCTATAGGTATGTTCATAAATTTGTGTTTGTTTTGAGTAGGTGAAATGTAATTATTGGACTTGCGGCTCAGAGGTGGAAAGCAACCAACTGCCCTAAACTTGAGAATATACGACTGGAAAGAAAATATTTCTGTATGGAGGGGAAAGAAATGAAAACAGTTTTCAGAGCTACAGTAATCTTGCCATGAACATGTAGTGATTTGTGTGCTATAGCTATAAGAGCTGGGAGCTCAAGTATGTATGGGTGTTTAAAAAAGAAAGGGAAATCTGGGTAAGAGAGGCAATTAAGAGTTCTTTGCTGCAGACATAGCAAACCCTTTTAACTTTGTTTAAAAATAACAGAGTACCTATTTTTAAAAACTAGGCTGCTTAGAAGAAGTATTGAACTTCTAAAACAGACATACATTTAACTGAAGAGGAAGAAATGGAATGAAGCCTAGTGTTGGCATGACTGACAATTTTTTGGTCATCTGGATAGCCTTGCATTACATCAGTTCTTTGCTCTATTAAAAAAATATTTTTCTACTGTGAGTAAACACTTTTTTTCCCCTTGGTTATTTCTGAATATATTTATGGTACTTATCAATGCTTTTAAGAGATCAAGGATAAGTTATAATGTGAGGAAGTTCCCAAATGCATGTTCTTATTCTTAAAACATTTCACTTAATTTCATTAAATAATTGTATTTTTAAGTTAATAATTTGGCTTTGCAGATAAATCTTTTTGTATGTGAGGGTGTGCGAAAATAATATTACTGCTCTGCAAGATGGAATTTTCAACTTTTGAACCAGAAATTCGCTGTCATTTCTGTGCCTTTATGTGGGCATTTTTGGATCATTTGCTGATGTAATGATACCACTGGCAATGTTTTTGAAACCAGCTGTCTCACAAAACTGTGCTTTTAGTAAAGTTTGACTCTGGTAGTTAAACATTAGTTACAAGTGTGCTTTCTAAAAAGAGTTGACACCACACATATTTTTGTTGACCGATGTACTTTTTACAGGTTTAGTGTATTTGTGTACGTTGGGCTGATTGGTTGCTGGCATACAAGAGGTATCCAAATTATCTCAAAATCCCTGAGCTGTAAATGTGACTGAATTTAGGTTTGGATGTACTCAAGACTGTGGTTTAATGGTTTTTGTGGTTTAGTGTTGTTTGATGATGTTGTGGTGTTTGTTGTTGGAATTTTTGGCTTTGTTTAGGCTTTTGTTTGTTTTGTTTTTAATTCCTTCCCATTTTTCCCATTGGACCTAAATAATTGTTATTCTGTAGATTGGTAAGGCAGCAGTGACTACAGCAGTTTGGGTGGTTGGATAACCTATGTTCACCACATTACTTTTGACAGTACATTACTTTGTCAGTTGAATTCTGATGCTAACATTTCTGGACGAAAGGGTCTCTAAGATACTGGCAGTAGTTGTTATCCTGCCTCAGGGATAATAGGCTGCTGGGATACGCTCTCTTCAAAAAGGCTTTCTTAAACTTTTTTTTGTTTTTAAATCTCAATTTACTTATAATGGTATTTGTTTAGCACATTTAAGCTCTGTTAAGCATTCAGCATGCTACAGGAAGTGTATTCCCTTTCCTGATGCTGCCCTTGTTGCATAATTAGTACCAGGCTCTGGTAAGCTCTACCCAGGCAGTGACTCAGCTGCTCCTTACAGCTGCGAGCCCCAGAGCAGGAATGATGAAGGCTGATGAGTTTTGTACTAAAGCTATATTTTGGAGGGAAAAAACCTCCATGATTAGCAAAAGAAATATAGAGTACCATTCTCTTTCTTTTGTATGTAGAGTTGCTTTCCTCATGAATCCTTACCCTCAGAAGGATATACTCGCTGGCTTAATTGGCCTCCTTGTATCCATGAGGGCCATAGTTGTAGACACTGATCTGGGGACACACCAAAAGACCTTTCTTTTCCCTTTTCTCTTGAGTTTGTGACGTCTGTGTTCTTTAAATGTAGTAATCATCAGGTACTATAGCCATAATTTTTTCATAATAGTAATCTATACTAGTCTTCATTATTGTAAGTGCTAGTGGTTGATGTGAAACACCACCAGTGAAATGAAGATGGTGTTTCATACTTCTCTGCATGACCTTTATAGTCATAAAAACTAAAATATATTTTTCAACAGAATTGTTTAACTTAAAAAAATCAAGTGCAATCATTGTAAGAGGTACAGATTTAATATGCAGTTTAAAGGCAGTCCTGTCCTTAATTTGCTGTGTGGATATTGGTATATAAATACATGGGGAGCACAGCCATCAATCTGCAGACTGATTGAACCCTCTGGTAAACTACAGTTTTAGTGATCAGGAACAGTCATCCAAACCTATAGCCACAGATAGTTCTGCTTCCCTGAGTAAATGTTTTGGTTAGTTTCCCTTGATTGTGTATTTCTTGTGTTGGTTCAGAAGAAGACATTTATTTCTTTGCTGATTGGCCTTTTGGAAATATTAGATTCCCAGACCACCTGGGGAAGAAACCTCTTGTTCACGTGTGAACCAAGTAGTTTGGGATGTCTCTGCTGTTCTTCCAACTGTGCGGTGATGTCCACAAGTGCAGTGTAAGCAGACAAAAAGCTGAAAGTCTACACAGGGCTTTATAAGACTGAAAGCAACCTCTCAAATAAAATCTGAAATGACCTAGCACCTTCTGGAGTTCCCTTTTTTCCCCTCTTATTTAAAGGTGATAAAGATTCTCAGGGATGATATTTTCAGAGTTAATCCTTAAAGGAGAGGTAGCTAGTGAATGACCTGTTTATTTCAGTGTGTGTCCACGTGTTCCATACAGCAAGGTGTCCAGAGCTTGAGCTAATGCCAGTCATGCTGTAGTGCAGCTGAGTGCTGTGTTTCCTTGTGCAGCAGAAATACTTATTTTTGCTTCTTACTCTTGAGAATGACTTGTTCATGCTCCCTGATGGGGAAAGGCAGTTGCTTGGGGCTAATCAGCTACCTGGAGATCAGGTGATTGTAGTCCCTTTCAGCACCAGAGTGCCTTTGACCCTTTCAGCACTGAATCATATTTAACCCCTGATTGCTGTCACCGAAGTCTCTTTTCTGCCATTTCATTGCACGATACAGGTGTGTCTGCATTCCTATATGGTGTGATTAATTTAGAATTTTACTTTTAGGAAGGTCTAACTTCTTCTTTCATTTCTTGCTCATAAACCATAAATACTTCAAGTCTTAGTTCATAAGTAATACTTTACTGCATTTGCTTAGCTCTCATTTTATCTAAGATACTGTGTTTTTATCTCTCTTCTACCGTCCTGAGAGGGGTGACACATATAACAATAGATGTTAAGAAAACCAAGGCAAGTAGCACAATAGAACAATTTAAAAAAAACTGTTTGCCTTTGGAAAAGGCACTTCTGTTTAGCTTCACTCAAATTGCACTTGGATCTGGAGGTGTGCCAGTCCTGTGCTTGGCAGGCATGTGGAAGCTTATGGTAGTGCAGCTTTTCCATCAGAGATGACCTTGTCTTGAACTAGAAATACCCCAGGCCAGTAGAAACCCTGCAATACACTTCTCCCTTCTCTCTCTCTCAAAAGCCAATTTTTTCTCAAAAGTTGTGGATTTCTTTGCTCGCTAGAGTGTTAATTAGTTCACAATAAAACTGCCCAAGAGTTTGTGTGAATGCATTCATTCAAGTTATCAAGAAAGATGTTGGAGGTCTTCTAGATCTTCTGGAGGATCTGCTGGCCCTCCTGTGGGGTGGTGTGAGGAAGGAAGCATGCGGAGCAGGAATTAGGTGAGAGCAGGCCTGGGTGTTTCCCCTCTGTGTTTTCTTTTCCTAGCAAGAGCATGGGGCTGTGCCTGCCAGTCTGTGTTGCACAGCCTGCTAGGCTGTTAGAGAATTGCACAAGAATTAATCTGAAATCACACTGCTAAACTGTGTCCTGGCCGTGGCGGCTGCCTGGAGATACAGCTATTGTATGGCTCTTCAGGAACCAAGGCAGAGCAGCAGCCTGTGGAACTGCCTCAGCCTGGCACTGCCAATGTCCTCTCCAGCATGAACAGCTAATGGGTACTACTGAAAAGGGTAATTGTTTCATGAAATTAAATTTGTGTGTAAAAATAAAAAAAAATATTAAAGAGGTAGAGTTTGAGCATATGGGAGAACTGGACAAATCTAATTATGGCAGTGGTATATTTCCTCAATTTAATTTCGTTCTAGTTTTCCATGTGTTGCTTTCTCATTAAATGCAAACTGGAAGTGACAGTCTGCAGCACTGGAACAAAATATTTCCTGCTTATATTTTTGAATAGAATTTTTTTTTGGTTTGCATTACAGTAAGTTAGCGGTTTCAAAGCTTATACCTCAGCACATTTGGTAATTTAGTGGCTAGGTGTTTTAAGTTAAGGCTTAATGGTCATATTTAATGGCTACACATGGTTTGAAGGGATGCTAATACTTTTTTATCAGTATCTTAATAGGACTTTGGAGTAAAATCTGGACCATGTAGATCCTGCTTAAGCTTTTGTCACAGTCCTTACTGCATTTATTTTTAATATCCTCGTCTATTTCAGGAGGTTTTATTTTTGGTATTGTCAACTGTACAATTGTCATTGTATCGAAATGCCTTTAGACACCAAGATACATCAAATAGGTAAGTGTTAGTATGTGTGCAAAACATCTGCCTCACTTGTGCTGGCCAGGAGGCGTAAGTTTAGGCTGAGTAACAGCTGGGCTCTGGGCACACACACCTCTTGTCAGTGCTGGGCTCACTCTGGACCGTGGCAGCTTTAGAGGAGCACCAGTGGGAGCAGTGCCCAGTGTTATGCAAGAACGATGGAGTTCCGTCACAGCAAGGTGGTGCTCCCTGCCCTGGCTGGGTGACTGCTGTGTGCCTGGGCCCCTGGCACAGGGTGAAGCAGGTTCCTGGGGTGGGAGCTGACCCATGGCAGGGGGATAGACTTGCCCATGTGCAGGGTGGCTCAGCTGCTGAGCCATGTCTCATGTGGTCGCCGTAATCTGTATGTCTGTAATTGCATGTCCATTTTCCATCTTGATAGCAGTACACGGAATACTGGTGATTGATACCATTAATGTGGAGGTTTATCATTCGTGATGCCGCTATTCAGAAACTCTCTGTAGGTGGTGGTTGTTGGTACGAGCCTAAAGGTTTGTTCCTGCTGTTTTTGCTGTGTTAACAGAAGATAAACCTGGAGTTTCTCATATGCCAGATCTTTTTTGTATCCTTAAAGCTCGTTGAGAGGTGTAGTTCAGAGGAATGCATTCAGACATTACAGTTGTGGTCTCATTTGAAAGTGTTGCTAATTGCAGAGCAAGATTCCAGTGTGTGTAAGCAAAAATACTGAAAAGTTTTGCAAGCCTAAGTATTGGGTGTCTCTGAGATGAAACCTGCTTAGCTTTCTTTACTCCCTGCTTGTTCTAAAGGGAGTTTAATGGGAGTGATTTGATGAGTGTAAATTTAAGAGAGTAGTAAGGTGAGGGAATTCTGAAGAGTTGGAAGCTGGTTTCTTCTGGTTTTGGGCAGTTTTTGTTCCCCAGGTTGTATTGCCTGCTATGCTTCACTAAGTATTTTATTAGATGTTGCTGGATTTAATATTTCATATACCCACATGTGAAACTTAATTGTGTAAAATTTAATAGGTTTAGTGTAGTAATAAAAGTATTGGATCACCTTGGGTTTACAGGTTAACTTGTTTCCTGCTCAGCATAGCACATAGCTTGAATTTATGCTTTTCTGAGCAAGCTGAAAACAGCCCTTTCCCCACAGAGCCTTTTTTAATGACATGGGGCTTCAGAGTAATCTTTTCTTTCCAAAATACAGCTTCTGGATAGTCATTTCAGTCTGAAAGATCAATCCATGTATATTTTTTTTTTGCTTTCTGTAAAACAAGAATAATTTGATTCTTTGCCCTTTTTAGATCAATCAGAGAAGTTCTTGTGTGCTTAATGCTATTCTGTAGAGGTGCTGAGAAGGCATATGGTAAACACGTTGATTATTACCCTTTGTTAGTTTGCAGTTCTTCTCATGGAGATGCAAATTTTTAAAAATCACTGGTCTTGTTTAGTATATGAAATGAGATTAAGTGATGATGTGATCATAGATGGTTAGAGATGGCTTGGGTAAAATTGGATAATGGAAAAGTTTTTAAATAGACAGGCACAGAGGTAAAACTAAAAAAGGGATGTGTATGTATATATACATCCTTATATATGCATGTAGTTATTTATGTAAATAATATATATTTAGATCACTGGGACAATTTTTCATCCCTAGAAATAAATTTATGATGCTTTTCAAAGAGATACATCTAGTTTAAATGGGAATCAATTCTGTAAAGTCTGATGTCTTGCATAACACAGGGTATTGGTCTGATAATGACTGTAGTTCCTGAACTGTATTATCTGAGTCTGTTCTAGCAGACAATACTTTTAGCAGAGACATTGTGCCCCTGTTCTACTGAGGGATTAGTTCCAGTACAATACAGTGCATTACTGTGCAACCGCTGGCTGGTTTAGTACTCCCTAATTTGACAACTTGTCCCAGTGTGCTAAAGCAGGAGAGATTTAGGGGATTAAGTTTCATGTGTGTGGCCTGGAGGTGCTGCAAAGTACACATAAACAAGAATTGGGTGTGTTCATGCTTTGGAGAGGAGCAGAGGGAAGGATGGAAAGCAAAATGTTGCTTGGGAAGTTGCCACATCTAAGGAGATGTGATTGGAAATAGGTAGAAAACACCTGATTGTCTGCAATTAAGAGAGTAGCCTGAAAAACAGGCAGGGTGGGGCCATGTAGGAGACAAAATGGGTGAAGTCAAATTGGTCCTGGAGAAAAATCTCAGTGGCAGACTGCCAGACCACAGGCTGGGCAAGCAGAGATGACCAGAATGAACTCTTTCACATTTTTAAAGTGTGGGTGCTGCCTGCTTTGCTGACAGAAGTGACCACATTAAAATGTAAGAGTGAAAAATGTTTGACTGTAAGCAGAAAGGAAAAAATCACTTTCCCAATTCATGTGTGGGGTGGAGAAGGAGGAGATGTTCCTATAGGCAGTGCTGGAGCCAAATTCAACTTGCATGAGGACTTCTGTTAGCTGGACCACACATTCAGTGCAAATAGTAAGACTGAGAGTCTTGAGGTTTGGGCGATGTACTCACATTGTTTGTAAGTGGCCAGAAATCAGGGTGAGGGGATGAATCTCTTGCTTACTCCTTGAGGACATCACATTAGCTTCATGGTAAGTTCAGCAAGAGAGCTATTTAGATTTCAGAGCATGAAGTATCCCTTAAGGAGACTTCAGGTTGGGTGATGAAGGATTTTTGTCTGCACATCTCTTCTGGGGGAAGATGTCATTCAAACCTGATGCAGTTGTCATCTGTCTCTGCTACCTCTCAACTCCATAGCAGAGTGGGACATTGTGTAAGACTACTGACAGAATGAGAAGGGAGTCTGTCTTTGGCATGAAGCTTCCCTGCTGTAGTGAGTCTTGCCTTGTTTTTCCTTTGCGATGCCTAAGTGCTGGTTAAATGTGTTTTTTCTCCTAGCACTGCTTTCAGATTTAGTGGTAAGTTAGGGAAGAAGGACACCATCATCACTGCTGGATCTCTGAATGTTGTGTTCCCACCCAGGGGAGGTGGCTGAGCTGGTAAGAAGCTGCCAGCAGTGACACAGGTACCCCTCAGCTCAGCCGTGGGCTGGTTATGCCGGGCTGGTCTGTACAGCTGTTGTGCAGCAGGGCTCTGGGAGGAGCTGCTGGGCTGCAAGGCAGGACCTGGCCCAGAGGATTCTCATGGGAAGACTCTGCTGGGCGACATCGAAACTGCTCGCTTCACACTCCTGTCATCACTGTAATAATTACCATGCAAATCATTGATATTTTAGGCATGCTGTTCCTTTTCATGGTCGGTCAGTCTTTACTTAGTAGTAGAAAGGAGAAATTTATTCGGCACCTGTCATAATTGCATCAGTTCATCAGTGTAGAAAATTAATTCTTTTTCAAGCACAGAATAAAAACATATTAAGAAAAACTTAAAAAAAAACCAAAACTTGTCAGCTTCATTCTGCAAATTGTTGCTAAAAGCCTTTTTGGAACTGGGGAGAAGTTGTGTTTTTGGGATCACTAAAGCTTGCTTGATATTGAAAATGTGTTTTCCATCTAGATTTCTAGAAGAGAGCTTCCCAGGCTTTTTTGCTCTGGAAGGCTATGAGACATGTCTCTGGACCTTTACAAGCCCTGAGTTCATTCTTGTAGGGACAGTTGATGTCCTCTGTACTGTGTGCACTGGTGAAAGAATAAGAGTGCTTAGTCTGAAAAAGGAGTTTGCCCTCTGTCTGACTTCATGGCAGTAAAAGAAGGCAGCAGAATAACCTACTGAGTAGGCATTTTCTAAATATTGTTTTAGACAGCAAGCTGCAGTGTTTTATTTGCTCGACCTTCCAGTTGTGTAGAATGCTTTTAGAAAAGGCATGTGATTAATTTTTTCTTTGAAGACTTTCTCTAACTAGAAATAAAAGATATTTTATTACCAAAATGTCCTTGATTTAGAAGGAAATAAATGTATTACAAGTTTCTGTACATATTTATCAGATTCTGTGTTCAGTTGACACAGGTACAAGTGCATCAAGTTGGTTGTTATTGAAGGAGTTATGTAAATTCTGTATTAATTTTAGCATTCTTATTTCATTTAAAGAAAAAAAAAACCTCCTTATGATGTCATTAGAGAGAAAATTTGACCTATATTACACACTTTGTATCCTTAAATTCAAATACTAGTTGTAGAATATTTATGCCTATTTTGCACATCATATAATCTTTTCTTTAATGATATTTTTCAAAGGTTTACTTAATTTTCACTTTACACTAGAGGGCAAGCTGACAAGGGTGGTACCTCCTGATCATTAATGAAGTTTCCATGCTGGAATTAATGTGCAGAAAACCTTACAGATAAATTAAGGTTAATTTCTAGTGTCACATGTGGGATATAATGAAACCCTCAGAAGGAAAAATCTGAAAAACACTCTTGACAGTAGTGCACATCCCTGGATGAAAAATTCAGAATCTGCAATAGAAAGTAGATACATCATGCTCTGTGAGATTTTTTTGTGTGGTTTTTTTTCAAGCAGGATATTTCTAACTTCATCTAACATGTACATAGTCTGCAGCGGCCCACTCAGTTGTTGGAGACAAGCTTGTTCTGTATCAGCAGGTGTTGGCACAGTCACAGTAGATCAGCAGGTAGCTTTGGGCCCTTATGCTCCCATTAGATTTTGGAACAAGTTTTGTGTGTTTGGAGTCAAACATTTTGGCTTAGTTTCCTCTGAAGGGAGTGTAAACTGTGCACACTGAAACGGCTCTGTGATCCAAACCAACATGTGATATCTGAAAATGTTGGGGAATTTGCTTCAAGGCAGCACAGCTGCCCTAAACACAGCATTAATGTGCATGTGGCCCTTAAAACATGGAATATGAGATGAATATATACTTTTAAATATACTCTGTGCATGCAGCTCTTTGTATCACGGAAAGTAGCCACTCTGAAGCTTTATATAACTGGAGGATCTATATAAAATACTCCGTGATTCTGTTTGTATGTAGCTGTACTGCTGCTTTTTTCTCATTATTAGCCTTCTTTGTCACATCTTTGAAGCTGCACACGTTTTGGTGTGCATTTTGTGTGTTTGGGTTTTTGGTTTGGGTTGTTTTTTTGGTGGTGCTTTGGGAACTTGGAAGTATTTTTTACAAAGGTAGCTTTGTAAGCAAATTATTAGTAACTTATAGCTAGAACAATGTGTTAAGTGGGCTAGAGTTTCTCTTCTTGATGGTTAATCATTAAACCCATTGAATCACAAGCTTCTGCAGTCATTATTAGTCGTGAGGCCAGTACATTAATTCAATTTTGATAAGGCTGCAAGAGTGTTAAGAATGCAGAGGAATTAATAAAATGATAGAATATAAGATGTTCAAGCTATATTCTACAAGTTATTTTGTAAAACAAGAAACTGAACAAACTGAAATAAAAGCTGAAATTTGCGTTAGAGGGGAAATAATGAGCAATGAGACACTCTTTAGAACTTAACTATTGTAAAATACTGTTAACTATTAGTCTTTTTCTGTTGTCTGAAGATATAGTTCTTCAGTGAAACCAAACATTTCACACAAGTGTTCTGGCTGTACAAGCTCCTTTTCTGATGAAAGGAAAGAAAAAAAGCCTTTTCCTTGCTGTCATTGCTCTCACAGCAAGGAGATGATTTCATTTACGATATCAGAATTTTCTGAAGTGGTGGGGACCCATAAGGATCTTCAAGTCCAACTCTGGAGTGAATGGCCCATAGAAGAACTGAATCCATGGTCTTGGCCGCAGTAGCACCAGGCTCTAACCAACCAAGCTAGGTGTTGGTGGGTCCTTGCTCCCAAATTGCTATTTAAACTATCCTGTATATTTTTTACATGTTTAACTTGCTTGTTAAAAAAAAAAAAAAGTAAAATGACTGTTTTTACAATGAAAGCATTCAGAAGTTGGATAAAACTGGAAAACTTGATTTCCAAGTCTGAAACAACATAGAAAAGTGACTCTTCAGTAATGCATAGTATACATACAGAAACATTCAGAGTTCTAGGCAGGTCATCAGCTTGAAGCAGGTGAACCTTCAGAAAAGATGGTGTCATTTGCATCAGCAGTTTTATTGCTGGGGTTCTGATACAGCCAGTACTGTGGCTCAGACAGCCAAAAACCTTCTGTCTTGCTGAAGAAAAATTCTGACTTCTTAATAATTAGGAATTCTTAGATCCCTTATTTATATTGTGCACTCCTCTTTTTGATGATGAGCATTTATAATAGTTCTTTTTATGTCTTCCAAAACAGAATTAGACCACAGTTAGCCAAAGAGAAGATTGAAGGATGCCATATTTGTACATCTGTCACACCTGGTGAACCTCAAGTGTTCTTGGGAAAAGATAAGGCCTTCACTTTTGATTATGTCTTTAACATTGACTCACAGCAAGAAGAGATCTATGTACAGTGCATAGAAAAGCTGATAGAAGGTTGCTTTGAAGGCTATAATGCCACTGTCTTTGCTTATGGCCAGGTAAGCTTCACAATTTTATTTTAAAGCATTTATTTTGGAATGAACAGTTTTTTTGAAAATTATTTTTCTCTTAAATTTCTGAATGCATTAATCTATCTTGGGTTTATTTTCAAACTCACTCTAGAAGAGTGAGTTTATATAAATTCTGTTCAGACTGGCAGTTGAAACACAGAATATATATATATATATATATATATATATATATATATATATATAGGCCACAGATCTGAATTTAATAGTAGTCCTGAAAATAATCAGTCCATGTAAATCCTGAATTCACCTCAATGCAGCAATACAAATTATTGACCTAATCACTTGAACTAATGAGATAGGTTGCACTGAGATTATTTTCTGAGCAACTTTTCAACCACTGCATTTTTAGAGACTTTTGGGAATAGGAGCTTTTAAAAAATAGATCCTGGAGAACTTCAGGCCACACTGTTTGGTTGTGGGCAAAATGCAGTGATCAGATTCCAAAGTCAAAAAACTTTGCATCAAGAACACATCCTCTTAGTACACTGGGCACACTCAAAGCTGAGCGCAATGTAGAGAGTATGTTATTGTCTTCTGAACATTCCCTTATAAGCTGATTGCATAAAAGGTCTTGGATGCTGAATTTCACCTCTGTTAGGTGTTGCATCTCAAGTTAGTCAGGTGAAGTCTATTCCTAGTCAAACAAAGCAGTTTGCAGATCCAGTTTAGCAGATTATGTTTAGTTCTGTGATCCTATCTTTGTCTTAGACTTGACCCACTAATTAAGTGAAAACACTACACTACCTTGACTTCTATTGGACTTCACATTTAATTAGATGATCTTCCTAGTGAAGATAGAGCCTGTATTCTTTAGTATAAAGCGAGAACAATGGGAATATAATACCTGAGTTATTCAGACATCTTAATTAAGGGAGTCATTTGATCTACTTCAGTAAAGAATTGCAAATGCTGCTTTTACCTTCAAAATACATGTTTCAATTAACAGCCTTGGTTGGAGACATTAACTCATCTTTTGACCTAGAGGAGATAGCTCAAGGCTGATGTGAGCTGGGTAGGGAAAGTTTCTAGGGGAAGGGTTATGAAAGATTGAACTGCTCTCTCTGCCTTCTTGCATGTGATCTCTGAATAAACAGTAGAGTTTGTCCAAATTCTGCTGCTTATCCATTTTTCAAAGTGACCTGTTGTTGTATGTGTTAATATTGTAAAGATGGCAGGTTGATGTGAACACTGGTGTTCACAAACTGTATTTCTATGATGATTTGGTACTATTAACATGTTCTAGTGACTACTCCCTTTTTCAAATTAGACAGGTGCTGGCAAAACATACACCATGGGCACTGGATTTGATGTCAATATAACAGAAGAGGAACAAGGCATTATATCACGTGCTGTTAAGCACCTTTTCAGATGTATTGAAGAAAAAAAACAAGGCGCTATTAAGCAAGGACTGCCACCTCCTGATTTTAAAGTGAATGCACAGTTCTTAGAGGTAAATATGAGCCACATTTGTGGGTGTAACTTTATGTGGGTTTTTGGTAGTGGTTTTTTTGGTGGTGTTTTATTTTTTTAGCAAACCAATTAAATATTTTTCTGGTTGCTTCTTTTAAGTTTTCTTCCAAGATGTTTTGAATTAATATACAGGATTTCAAAAGGAAAATTTATGGGATTTGCTTCAGCTCTTCAATTGATGAAAAAGTCTTTTTATCTTACTCCAATTATTTTACTACTTCCCTTCATAGTGTTATTTTGAAGTAGAAATATTTGTTTGTCATCATTTTTCCCTTTCTGTTTGTAAGGCCTGTTGCTCTTGCCTGTTGGTAATTCTTGACAACACTTAAGAAATTATAAAAACCTCCCTAACTGTACTTTGTGGCTTTGAATAATGACCATGCTTTGCTTGCTTTTGTCACTTTGCTATAGATTTCTTTAGCTTTCAAAATCTGTTCAGAAGACTTTCTTTCACCAACGAAGAAGCCTAGCATGAAAATACTTTTTCTACAGTTCTCACTGGTTTAGGATTAGGGGACAGTGTCACTGTCCCCTTCTTTCTTTGACCCAGAGAAAAAAAACCTGGTGGCAAAACTGTGCAAAATTGCTCCCTTTGTGTTTTCTTGTAGACACAGTTACTGGTAAAGGGGCCATAACATCTGTGATCTTTCTGACCTGCAGCAGCTGTTGCTTTATGCCTTGCAGGTTTTATACTGTGTCTCCTGACTGTGGAACTGCTCTTTAAATGGATTGATTTGGGTGTAACTTATTTACATTTACTACCAACCTGCAAAATCTGATACTTCAGGCACACAGAGGCAGAATAAATTTTAGGAAGAGCAGGTGTAAGTTTGTTTTGCTTACTTACAGTATGTACAGTTTTATCTGCTTTGGGGGTAGAAACCCCCACTTTAATATTACCCATGAGAAAAGCTGTTTGTTTTATTACTGCTGAAGTAAAATAACCCCTTTAGTCATTAGCAAGCTGGTATTAGTTTTGTATCAACCTTTTTTACTAAGGGTTGCTACCCTTATGCAGAACCTTTTGTTGCTCTGGCTAATATTTGCCTAGAGAGAGTTGCCTAGAGAGCATGTGCTGTGGGAATGCTCTACTCTGTGCACCAGGGAGCTGCAGCTTTGCTTAGGCAGCTGCAACATGAGTAGCATAAGGAGCAGTAACCAGTGTGGTTTCTGAATTTATTGTGTTTTTTGACATAACATTACAAATATGACTGAGTCCCAAAATACAGGGCAGTGATTAAATGTTACAGTGAGAATGGTATGAGAATTGCAGCCATTGCAATGTATTTCAGCTGAACTGTACATACTGAAACCTGTCTTGTTTATCTGTTTAGAGAAAGGCTAAATTAGGTATATAATAATTTCTCCCTTAAAAAAATGTCATTTTAGTTGATAGATTTTTTTTTCTTTTACTGAGGCTTTCCCAGAAAGAGCTTTTTTCTGATTAGTTTGATATTATACAGTATTATTGTGTCAAAAAGTATCCTCATCCTCCCATCCTATCTACCATTAGAGCTGGATTGCATAAACAATAATTTAGTTGTTGAGCAAGTTGAAGCAAGATTGTATTTTTGGAGTAACTTTGAAGTCTTACAGCTGGATAACTGTTGGGAACAGTGACTTCTGTTTGCTACTTCCTTGCCTTTCTTTAGTTGGCTGAAGTCTGCCTCCCTTAACTCCTTGCTTTCCTGCTTTTTCAAAAGACAGGCGTATGCAGTCCCATCCAATTGCAGCTGCAGTATCAGGATCTGCTCTAAATTGTGACATCAGTTTGTTTGAATTTATGAAGGTAAAACATTAGTGAGAAGATTCCTACATAGAATATCTATGCCTAATAATTAAATATAATCATTTTTTAATATATAAAGGATTAAAAGCATCACATTCACAAATGCTGAGTTTTTTTCTTCTCAGGGGTGACTTTTGAGAGGAGAAAGTCACTTACTTTCAGTACAGTGAGAAAGTACCTTGTGTGAACACAGATCTGTTGTAGTGGTTTGATTGTTACCTAGGGATTATGATCAGGAATTGAATTAGACTGGGCTGAGCTTTGCTGACATGACTTAGTATAACTAAATTAGAGACACTTGATATGTTCCAGGGTACACAAGCAGGGACTTGAGCCATGACATTCAGTGGGATAGTGTTTTTTTCTGGGTGGGTTGTCTGTTTTTTTCCCCCTGATATCTTCAATTCAATCTAAACACTGCATAAAGTTCAGAACATTCTTATGGAGTACAAAAGCCTTGCTCAAGGAGCCATGCCGTAGTATTTTTGGACTGATGCTTGATGTCTTTAAGAAGTGACTTGCACAAAAACTATTATTATATGTCAAATTCCTTCCTGCCCAGGAAGAATTTATCTAAATGAGAGCCATAGGAATATGAAGGTGTGAGAGGAGATGAGGAAAGTTGCAATGGCAGAGAGAGCAAGTGGAGTGAGTTGGAAGTATTTGGAGCAGGGTTCAGCCAACTGAATCCACAAAAGAAAAGTCCAAGGTTAAATCTGAAGATAGCAGGTGCCTGCCACAGAAACTACTCTTGTTCTGCTGGCACCAAATTCCTCCTCTTCCCTGGTCCCACTGAAGTATTTTATCTCAGATCTGGCAATGTGAAGGAAGTTAATGCATCTTTGGGTAGCATAATAGGAAGTTGTGCAGGTCACTTAATTTGCAGCTGCTGTCACCTATTGTCCTTGTAAGTTTGGATATTTCACACCTTTGGGAGCTGAGAGGCTTGGATTTTTGCAACTTTTGGTATGTGCCATGCACAGATTTGTTAATCATTGGAGGACTTCTTTCTAAAAATGATGTTTTTTGTCTTTTTGTTCTCAGCTTTACAATGAAGAAATTCTTGATCTGTTTGATACCACACGTGATATTGATGCGAAGAATAAAAAATCAAATATTAAAATACATGAAGATTCAGCAGGAGGAATTTATACAGTGGGCGTTACAACCCGAACTGTGACTGGAGAATCTGAGGTGATAACTGGAAACAAATTACTCTGTAATATGCCAAGTAGATTCTGAAAATGTCTGTATGCTTTGTTAAATAGAGGTCATGCCTAGGTCTGTGTCCTGGGCAATTTAAGTGTAAAAGCTAGCTAACTAGCTAAATTGTTTATTTTCTTAATTCTTTGTAGCCTTAAATGTGACATGTTTGATACTAAGTGCATATCACTTGCATTTAAAACTGGGAACAGGCTTTTGTTCATAATATAGTTCTGCTGGGAGAATTTTGACATATATGTAAATCTGATCTCCCAAATCTTATATATGTTATTTTTATTTTGAGAGGAAAGCTTTGTATTTGGCTGATTTGAAATAGACTGCTGTTCACATACACCACAAATCTGAATACCAATGTTAATGTCCTTTTTTTTTTTTGGACAAGTGAATGAAGATAGCTATATTAGTACTAGGGTAAAGAGAGGAATACGAATCAAAGATTTAAGTATTTTACAGAAATCACAAAAAATACTTTTAGTTTGCTTTTTTAAGGATTTTTGTCCTTTTTTTTTTGTGTATAGGAACTGAATGCATATCAAAGTGAGAAATTTTAGTCACATATCCAAAACAGCAAGTGTTATAGGAACATTTTTCCTTTAATCAGCAAGGGATGCAATGTACTTCTTTCCTGTTTTCTAGATGATGCAGTGCTTGAAGCTGGGAGCTCTGTCTCGAACCACTGCCAGCACTCAGATGAACGTCCAGAGCTCACGGTCACACGCTATCTTCACTATTCACTTGTGTCAGACCAGAGTCTGTCCCGCATTTAACGCTGTACGTTTGGCTGTTGGTAAACTTCTCTTTAGTAGCCATTTGTCAAAATGGGGATGGTTTTGGCAGCCACTGCTATTTGAATTGCTCTTAGTAAGGATGCTGTAGTCATCATAATGCTTGATTAATTTGCTAAGCATTATAATAATTTGATTTAATCTGTGCATATGTAACCATCCTCTAGCCAGAGGCAACCATAAATTGCCGACTCTTACAGGAACTTACCTATTCTCCTCTAACGTTTTTTTTCAGTATTTTGTTGCGACATACACAACGGAGAAAGTTAAAATATAATTTGTCTTTAATTGGGAAAGCACATTTAAGCATCATAGCAGTTAATGGGTTTAAACTTGCAGTCACCTAACTGAAACTGCTTGGATATTTCAGATTAATTGTTGATATACAATAAAGTGCAAGTAGAAAAGCATTAAATTCTGAGGCACAGTGTATATATTTTAAATAGCTATATATTCGGAGGGCAGGTATTTTGTTAAATCTATGCACCTGAAATTTAAATTGTGCATGAACATAGAACTGTTCTGTAGAATGTTCTGTGTGTGGCTGTTCAGCTATTAGTTGCTGTTGGGTGTATCTTGTAAAGGGGAGAGTTATGAAGAAATCCACATTACTGAAAACTACAGTACCTTCAGAGGGACTTAATTTGAATATTCTAAAGGTCTTTTGCATATAATTTTTTAATATGAAATACTATCTGGCTAGCATCTGACCCATAGTTACCACATTTTTAAGCATGTGGAACAGTGAATTGGATTTACAGTGCTTTTTGAGGGGTTGCTTTTATTTTTTAATACTATAAATAATCATTTACAGGCAAAATGTGTATTCCTTCCTGGTCCTTTGTGGTATGTAGACCTGCTTTATACACCTGCTAAAATCACTTCTTTCTGCTTTCCATGCTGAAACTGTGGATTTGGTGGTGTGGTCAGCTGTCTTCACTTGGGAGGGATTGGTATCACGCTCCAAGCCTACACAGGGCGCTTGAGTCACTGTGTGGTGACACTGTCTGCTTGGAAATTTTTGTTGCAAACTGTCTACTGGAGAGTGAAGGGTCATGTTGGGGCCTGTTTCCTGCAGGTTGTTGGCACAGCAGTCCCCCTGTGCTGGTGCACTTGCAGCCTTCCCCACCGGCTCAGCTGCCCAGGCCACTGTTGCCTGGCTCTGCCTGTGTAACACAGAGGCTTGTGTTAGAGGAAGAGGTGGCCATCTTCTGCCTTATGTCAAACTGTTTTGTTTCTGCTTTTAATGGGAGATATGCACAAGATAATCTGACTGTGGAGCTGGGCATTTCTAAATCCTTGATTTTTTTTTTTTAAGACTACACCCTCTTCTTTCCCTGTGTTGTTTAGGAGAGTAGAGGATAGACCTGACACTGTCCTCTGAACGCTCCTGGAATCTAAATTAATACAAGCTATTATTGGGTGGCTGGGAGAGATGTAGCTCAAGTTTCTGTAGACAACAGTTTTGGGAGACCTTTGTTACTAGGGCAACGCAGTTTCTCCTTCTCGCATGACGGCCTTGGCTGTGCCCCCTGTGCGCAGTCGCCCGTGCCCAGGGCTGGCAGGCAGCCAGGGCTGCAGTGCACAGACATGCTCCTGGGGCTCTCTTCACATCAGCCATGCTTCTGGGAAGTTTCTGGATGTGCATTTCACTTGCTAAATGAGGGACAGTGAAAGGATGCATTAATCCTGCCAATTAGTGTGGTCCCCGGAGTATAAACATCACAATTACAGAAATAATAGTTCCTGGTCTTGTGGAAATAGCACAGTTCCCATTCTCTTCTGTTACTGCTACAAAAGGATGCATGAAATATTTAACTACCATCAGAAGGGTTTGGTCTGCAGAGACCTGCATTACCTCTTGCAGTAGCAAAGAGAGCTGTAGGCTGTCTGGCCAAGGACATAAATGTCACCACAGAAAACCTGAGGGGCTGTGTTTGGCTTTTTGATTAGGTTTGGGTTTGTTTTGTTGGTTTTTCTTGTTTTTTAAGGTTTTTCGGTTTTCTATGCTTAATATTATTGGAAATTCCTCATAAAGCTTGTAGGTTGGACTGTGAGAATTTGTTATGAATCCAGTATACACTTGATATATGCTTATTATCTGACACCATGACAAGTTAGTAGAAACTGCAATGGGTGCCTTACCAGTAAGGTCAAGAAATGAGTGATTTAAGGATTTTTCTCATCGTGTTACTTTCCTGACAGTAAATCTAACTATGTTTTTAGTAAACAAAAAGTTTACAGTGAATAGTAGAACTAAACTAATCAACAGTAAAAAAGTTTGGGATTGCCTAATGAAAAAGGATAATTCTCCTGCTGTGCTTTGGGATGTGAAGTGGGAAGAGGCTGAGGCTGTGGTACCTGCCCCAGTGCAATGTGTTCTTGGGCAGACTCCCTGTGCTGATAGAGACTTGCAGCAAGTGCCAGTCATTGCCTGAGGGAGGAAGGTGGAAGGGAGAAAGGAACCTCTTCCTTTTCCCGTGTTCCCTCTACTGTTCTCATTTTCTGGGGAAGTCAGAAGTACTAGTGGAATACTGACTGCTAGGAGAAATAACAATAATTCCTAATGTAAGTTGGAGAATCATCCCACAGGGAGGCTGGTGATGGGGTTTAGAGAGGTATAAAATCAAAATATCTTTCACCTATTTGGCAGGTTTATGAGCTAGCTGGTTCTGGTGATTTTGTAGGGTAATAATGTAATTAAAGTTTTCTTTTTTTAAATCAGTTTCCTTTGACAATCGATTCAAGACTGCATTTTAGGAGAGATACAAATTTGTTGCTCAGCTCACCTTGCTGGAGACTTGTATATTTTAATAGATGTTTCCCCTCATTCCTTCATCAAGAAGCAATGGCAGCTTGTACATAAAATAATTTGTAATCACATCCATCTAGAACTGCGACTTCAAGAATATGTTAGTATCATATGATTAAAATGGAGATAGGATGTTTCAAAATACTGTTGTTATAAAGAAAGAATAAGGAGATGCTCATAGTAAAGAGGTAGTAAATAATTGTTGATTGAACTTTGCAAATGTTAATGTAAAAGATCTCACCAAGCCTTGTGGGTCCTTCTTTGCTTCAGGATAATGCTACTGATAACAGGATAATATCTGAATCTTCTGAGATGAATGAATATGAAACTCTTACTGCCAAGTTTCATTTTGTTGATCTGGCGGGATCTGAAAGGTTAAAGAGAACAGGAGCTACAGGAGAAAGAGCAAAAGAAGGCATTTCCATCAACTGTGGACTAGTAAGACTATACAACTATACAATATAATGTAAAACAAACCCAGGCAAAACACTTACAAATTAAATTTATAGCTTACAGCTTAATTTTTTTTGTCCATGTACTGGCTATTTTTAAAATTAACTGTATTAAATTAAGTAATTTTAAAATTAATTGTATTTAATGTTTTTGTTAATGCTGAACTGCACTGAAAAATAGAGCTGGTGATTATCAGTGGAGATTGTAGTTTCATGTCTTTGTTTTGTGCACCATGGCTATGTGGAGGTTCTGTGCAACTCTTTTCAATAAGACACAGAAATACACTTCTGTTCTATATGTGAAAACATGTTTTTTTCTGGGCTATTGCGCAGTACCAGTTTTCTGGGGTATTGTTCAATTAGAATTTTCTCAATTATTCACTTCCATCATGACATTGGTTATATTCTGTAGTTCTTCTGGTTATATATTACATGGAAGAGAAAGAATATTCAGTTCAATTTCATCATTGACATAAGCACAAAGCCAGCAGGATTTGGAGTATCTAGATGACATAGTTGTATCCTTAACATAGACCACATAAAGTGCATGAAGGTGAAAATCAGTGTGATGTAACTAATATAAGATCAAAAAAACCTTTTATTTACAGTGAAGTCCAGCCCTCCGTTTTGTGGAACAGATTGAAAGTGTTTTAAATCCTTCAAAGAAAGCAGGGTGTGTGCAGCTCTTCATCTGCAAGAACTTGCAGTGCAGGGCGCCACCTAAAGCAAAATCCTTCAGTTTCACTCAAGTGTGTGTGTGGTTCCACATAAAAATAACTTCACAGCGAAATGTTTGATTGTTTATAAACATGCATTAGATCCTTTTAGTAATGGAAGAGGATAGCCATGGGCTACAAACATTTAATTTCAAGTCTTAAATGCCCAAATCATCAGACATTTTTTGCTTTATAACTGTAGAGGTACTAAATTCTGTGGTTTTTTCTTCACATAAATGCTCCATATTTTATTCTAAATGTAGCATAAAGCAGATTGATTAATTTTAAAGAAATGATAGGTACTGTTAGAGGTAGAGATCAACTTTAATTATTATCCAAAGCAAATGTTTGTTAGATTAAGTAGTACCACCAGATTAATTAGTAGTTTGTGACTGATATGAGGTACTAACAGTGCATATGAATTGTGCTAAGCACTTTGGCACTTCCAGTGCCAGTGTAAGTCATCCGATGCACTGCTGATAACACAAAAATTTCTAAATGTAAAATACAGAAATCTTCAGAAATATTTTAGTGCTAACTGACATGAGTATATTAATTTTCTCACAATATGCTGACTCCAGTTTATAGGTGTTTTAATATAAAACTGCACAGGACGTGATTCTGACTTGTGTGTTATGTGATTTGGTGTTTTATAGCTGGCACTTGGCAATGTAATAAGTGCACTGGGAGATAAAAGTAAGAAGGCAACTCATGTACCATACAGAGATTCAAAGCTTACAAGGCTACTTCAAGACTCTCTTGGGGGAAACAGGTATGAAAATTGGAAAATTTAATGTGTTTCATTGTGAATGAGCACAAATGAGAACATAATCTGCAGAAAGTAAAATGAATATTGAATGACAATAAAAGTCTTGTTGGAGGAAGATTCTGGAGATAAATTGTGCAAATAATGCTTTCAATGGAAGGGAAAGATTTTAAAGAGGATTTTTGCATTGTTCTTTTCAGGGCTATTGTTATTTTACTAGACATGAAGCTTCAGGTTACTTAGAAGTTACGATTTTCAGGCAAGTTCTTCTCATGGTATTATCTGTAGATAGTACAATTGGTAGGTTTTATCTACAGCATATATTAAAGCTGTGATGAGTTAAATGTCAGTAAATATTGTTTGCTCTGACCTCCATGCACAGGAGCTTGGAGTCAGTTTACCACAGTCACTTCCATCTTTTTAGAGATTACATATCTCAGCCTATGGAGCATCTATTCAGTTACCTGATGTTGGATTGCAGCCTAATAAAAACAAAGTAGTCTTTCCACCAGGGTTGTTTGTATGAATCCAATTGTATACATTCTGCACATGCAATGAAGGGAAGCTTTGACCTCTGAAGGCTTTATATAAGGAAACATGAACAAATTTATTAAAATAATGAAGATTTTGTATTTGTAATGCTAACATGTACAAATATAAGAGGGACCACAGCTGAGTATATTTTAGTAAGATAGTACTCTTGTTCAATACACCTGGCTCCTATGTCTAGGAGAGTAGGAAATTTTTACACAAAGGAGTAGGGAGATGTGGAAGAAAATTCTCAGTGTTGTAGTGTTCTTCAGAGAGATAGCTTTAGTAACAAGTTGAAGCACTGAAGTGTGAGGGAAAAGAGAGCCAGAAAAAAACAAGTAAAATAAGGGCTAGAAACTTTCAAAAGTGCAAAAGGGAGGAAGAAACTCCAGATCTACAAACAAACCAGAAATCAAACAGCATAGCTCTGCTAAGCTCTTTCTGTAAATAAATGCAAAAAGCACTTCATTAATTTTTTTATCAAATACACCAGCTAGTGAGAATGTTTTCTCTAATATCGGCCCTTTGTAGAGATACTACTTTGACTCTGAAATATTTTCGCATCTCACGGCTCCGCGGCTCCCCCCCGTGTTCTCCAGGAGCAATCACGGAGTTTTATTTATTTAGTGTGCGACGGGGGCGGACAGCCGAGCCCCGCGCAGACACTCCCTGCCTGCCCCGGGAGAGAGTCACAACAAGGGAGAAAAGTCAGGGTTTGTCATAAGGACACTTTGTTTCATAAAGCAAAAGTCGCATAGGCAAGCAAAGCAAGGGAAATCATTCACTCCAGTGGCATGGGCTGGCAGGTGTTCAGCCATTCACAGGAAAGCAGGGCTCCATCATGCCTTACAGTGACTTGGGAAGACAAATGCTGTCACTCTAAATATCCCCTCTCTCTCCTCATTGCCCCAGCTTCACACCCTGAGCACGATTCTGTATGGGGTGGAACATCCCTTGGGTCAGTTGGGCTCAGCTGTCCCAGCTGTGTCCCCTTCCCACCCCTTGGCACCCGCTGTTGGAGCAGGTGAGGAGCAGAAACGGTCCTGACTCTGTGAAAGCCCTGCTCAGCAGCAACTCAGACATGTCTGCATTATGGACCCAGAGTAGGTGTTTCCAGCACAAATCCAAACCAGCTGCTGTGAAGAAAATTAACTCTATCCCAGCCAAAACCAGCACAAATGTACAGATAGCAAATTCTGGCCCAGAGTGTTTATAATGACACTTGTATGTATTTTTTCTGTCCCTTTTCTGATTTTTCTGGTTGGTGAGAATTCTGTGGATGCCTTCCTTCCCTCCAGTTTTTTTTGGGTTTTTTTTGGTGTTTTTTTTTTTTTGTATGTTACATACATGCTGAGACATCTCAAATCAGCACTTTGCTGTTAAGAAAGATTTTTCCATATTTATTTATATATAAAACCCTCACATTTTTTAATTGTTTCTAGGTCGGCTTTGTCAATCAAAATATGTGGAAAAGCTAAACTTTAACAAATATGCATTTTTTCCTCTGGAGAATCAGGTTTAGATTTCTTTATGCCTACTCTATAGCCTTCCAACTTCCATCCTAGTAGGTATAACCATCCACATTGTTGTTTGTCTTTTAAAAAATACTGACAGAAATTTTTTGTAATGATTTGGGTTAGGTTGTAGTAAATACTACAATACTACAATACACAATACTAACAGTGATGAAAACATTGTATCACTGTACTATTCTCAAAATAATCCTTATTTTTAGTATAATACTGTAACAGTTCTGAAGCAGCACTTCAATATTAAAGTTTCTTGAATTATTCAAATAAAAATATGGATGTTTTAAAATGAATATTATCATGTATAATATAACAAATGAAAACCTTCCTAACTTCAGGAGCAGGGGGAGCAATTTAAAGAAATGGAGACATAAAGGAAGTAGAACAATATCAAAAAACCCTAGTCCATTTTACAATTCAGATAGGAAACTGGAGTTCAAGTTGTTCAGATTTCAAGATGAACACAAGGCAGAACCAGTCCTCTGAGATTTATAAAAGTAAGCGCATTCTCAATGTCAGAATTAAAAAATTTGTTCCTAATCTTGCATGGCCTTTTCTTGAGGACTAAAAGTTTGGAGAACTGACATAACGATATGGGTGAGAACTGAGGAAGAGTTGCTGAAAGTGAAGTTTTTTGTAACCCCAGGCTAGTTACTCTTTCTAGCTTAGTTTCCCAGCATGTATGGTGAATATAATTGTTTGCTTCACAGAGTGTTGCAGGGATTCATTTGTTTGTTTCAATTGGAAATTATAGAAAGTGAAGATCAGAATCCAGACTGCTTGATGCAGATAATGCTCCTTTGCCCCAGAGACAGTTCTCTTCCTAATGTAACTATCCAAGTTGTGACATACCATGGAGAAGCAAATTCCTTTAAAACTTGCAGGAGTGTACTTAGTTCAGCAAATGCAGGTGTTTTGCCCTTTCTGTTGAGAATTTAGGCAATGTATGCACCTTCAGAATGATCTGCAGCTGGAATTCTGGTTCTGACCTTCTAGGCTGTTCTTACATGATGTGAAATGAGTATGCTCCAGAGACTGAGGGAAGGAACCTGTTGAATGATGGAAGCACTTGGTTGGAGTGAAAATGGTTTTGGTTTTTTTTCTACATTTGTCCTACTGGTTCCTACTGGTCTAGCTGCTTGATCTTCATTTGGAGCTGCAATAATATCCCATGATGGGATGCCTAGGGGATGTTGTAGGCCAAGAACTCTGGTCTTTTTGCTTTTTGTTGCAGAAGGTTGCTCTAAGCAGTGATGTTATGAAATGTGGTACAAATACAGTTAGAGACATAGAGTGCTAAGGCTAAGTCCTAGTTTTAGGCTTCTTTTGGAGATACAGGAGATAACTTGCAGTGGAGAATTTGGCCAGTTCAGAACCTGAGGTAGAGAACAGGCACATTAGACATGTATGGGCAGGTAAGATGAGCATTTGGGCATCTTTCAGGTGAAGCAGGTAAGCAACTCAGGAATTACAGTAGACAGTCCTGACAGCTCTATGATCCAAATCCAAATCACTGTCCAGGAATTTAGGTTGACTATAAATTCCTTAATCTCAGTTTATGTATGACTAGGCAAACTGAATGTAATTTGAGAAATGTTTCTATAAACACTCATTAATTGCTTTTACAATTTCATGTGTGGAACAAGTAATGATCTTGCATCTCCTACTCTATACTAGGAAGATACAAGACATGGCACCTGTAGCACCTGCTGACCTTTGCGGGTCACGGTTTGGAGTGAGCTAGATGCAGAAATATTTTCACAAATACTGTAAAGTTGCTATTCTTGTTTCACCTTCTGCCTGAGGACCTGTTAGCTTCTGTCTGCTCTTCTTCTCTTTGGTGTGTAATGCTGACCTGTGTTTCTGCCTTCCAGTCAAACACTCATGATAGCATGTGTGAGCCCTTCAGATCGAGACTTCATGGAAACCTTGAACACACTGAAGTACGCCAACCGGGCACGGAACATCAAGAACAAGGTGATGGTTAATCAGGATAGGGCCAGTCAACAAATAAATGCTTTGCGCAGTGAGATTGCACGGCTACAGATGGAACTCATGGAATACAAAACCGTAAGTTTGTCCTCTTAGGATTTCTTCTGCTTTAAAATGCTTATAATTCCACAGGGTTTTTTTTTCCCCTGTTGATTATTTCCACTTCATACACTAAAAATATTGGAAAAGCAGCCCTGGCATAAACAACAGTTAATTCCAGTGATTACCAGATGTTTTTAGAAAACATAGATTGTATCCCCAAAAAAAGGGATGTCAGCAAACGTCACTGATATTTACTGGTGATGCATGCTATTTGCTTTTTGAAAGGCGGTAAGAAAGTAACTTCCAAATCAAAAATGACAAAACTACAACTTAGATTGGTGCATAAGTGAATGTGTACAGTTACTGTCTATTGCTTTTGAAAACTTCCTAGATGGCTAAAACAATTTGTGTTTTAAAAATCCAGTCGCAACTATATAAGGCAAATACTCATGCCTGTTTCTTCCTGGAGTTTATTCAGTATTTTCAGCAGTAAAGGTCCTTACCAAACAGCATCACCTTTTACTCTTCTTGAGATAGTATTTGGATTTAATAGTTATCTTCTCATTTTGTAACCTCTTCAAGAAGTTGTATTTCAGACTAAAGTTACATAAAACCCAGATGCTAAGGTGTTGGCCCAGACATCAGTCTTTTGAAAACTATCCCTTTATCATTGTTTTAAACTCTTTGAGAGATTATCCTGTGCTACAAGTGTATGCTTGGAATTCTAAGTCATCTGTGGATTGCATTTACTAAGTTAGAATTATTTTTAAGTGTAGGTCAGATTTAACTAACAAAATATAACTAATTATTAGTTATTGACTAACTAATAAAATATTTTTACTTTCTTGAAGGGTAAAAGGATTATAGATGAAGAAGGTGTTGAAAGCATCAATGACATGTTCCATGAGAATGCAATGCTGCAAACAGAAAACAACAACCTGCGTGTTAGAATTAAAGCAATGCAAGAGACTATTGATGCTCTTAGAGCCAGAATAACACAGCTTATGAGTGATCAGGCCAACCAAGTGCTAGCCAGGACAGGTATGCTGTGAATGTGCATAAACTGCTTCATAGGTTCATGAAGTTAAATTAATTATATGTTCTTGCTTCACTGATCTCTTGAAATGAAATGATGCCGTTTTTTTAGTACTGTAGGACCTCCTTTGGCAGGGATAGGCCCCTATATGATTATTTCTTCTGTTTCCGGGGTCTTATTTTAACAATAGAAATAGTTTGGTACCCTGATTTGACCATCCATTTAGAAATGTGAACAACAGGAAATATGAAACAATATTTTTGTGTAGGAATTATTTGTATGTTTAGCCCCTGTAGTGGTTTAATAACCAGAGCAAGTAAATTTGACTCCAAATTAAACTCCAGATGAGTAATTTTGATTAAAGCATTGTTAAAATGCACTAATACGGAAAACAAGTTACTGGTAGTCATATGGTGATCACATGAGATAGGAACAAAAAAATTTAATTCAGTTTAAGAAGGAAGGCTATTTTACAAATAAGTTAAGAATTACATGTGTAGCCCATGTCACGGTTTCCCTTTGCTGGTACCTCGTGCCTATATTCAGATATTTATACTGTTACTGCCCTTAATCTTTCTCTTCCCTCATTCCCCTTTTCTCTCTGTCCTTCAAAGGGGAAGGAAATGAAGAAATTAGCAACATGATTCATAACTATATCAAGGAAATTGAAGATCTCAGGTATTTGCATTATGTATTTGGACAATTTTTATAAAAAAAATAGAAATGTTAGGAATACTTCAGTTTTCCTGTGTGGGGATTAATTTACGAGAATGGTCCTTCAGCTTCAAAGACCATCTGGTGTTGCTCTTGGACACAAAAATGTAAAATATTAGAGATCAAACTGGCAATAAAAATGATAGTAAGATGTTGCCTAAATTATGGTGATAACTTAATATTGTTACATAAGGACAGTAAAATTTAGAACAATTATTTTATAACTTTATAACCTTGTATAAAAATGATACCACTGAGGAATTACTTGTTTAAAATATTAAAAAAAAATACTTCCTTTTAAAATTCAAAATCCCTTAAATATTTTAGATATTTTTATTTATGTCTTGGATATACACCATGCAAAAAATTAGCTGGCCTATCCTCAGTTTGTATTTTGTGTATCTTTCATATACTATATTCTCATAAAGCATAAAGCATGTTCAGGTATGTATTTGTGTATATTTATATGTCTGTGTGTATGTTCATACAGACGTATTTTTATGCATTCTGTTAAGGTTATATGATATATGTATATAACATATAATAACCATTGTGTAAAATGGTGTTTTAAAGGAATTTACTACATCATATTTTTTTAGACTTCACCTTGGTTTGTAGTTTCTTTTTAGACAGAATGTAATACATTGAAGTTACAGAGGCAAAAGAGTGTACACCTCACGTACTGGCAGTAGTTGTAATTAATAGTCTACAATTCTTCCTTGTTTTGTCTTTTATTAAGAGCAAAATTATTAGAAAGTGAAGCAGTGAATGAAAATCTTCGACGCAACTTGTCAAGAGCCTCATCGAGAGCCACATACTTTGGTGGACCATCAGCATTTTCTGCTTCTATGCTTTCCTCGGAGAAAGAGACAATGGAAATTCTAGATATAGCCAAGAAAGATCTAGAAAAGCTGAAAAAAAAAGAAAGGAAAAAGAAAAAGAGGTGGTGTATGAATTATAATGCTATTTGTTTTCTCTTTCTTAGTAAAAAGGCCTATTTTTTAAATTCCTGGGACTTAAAAAGACTTTTTGTGTGGGTTTGGACCCTAAACTGCTGTTCCTTCTAACCGTTTTACATGTCAAAGTTACAGTTTTTCTTTTGCATCTTTTCTTCCAGTGAAGTGTGCAGTATTTGTAGATTGTCTCCTTTGTAATGAACCTTTCTATGTAATTATGCACAATGATAAAAGCACAGGTGCTCTCTCTAAATTCTGATGTTTTTAAAAATTTCTTCTAAAATGCACCTGAAATTTAACAGACGTTTTAAAAAATTATAAAATTTCTTTTAATTCTATATCAAAACTGAAACAGCTTTCTGAAGAAAAGATACTCTGAATACCTGGGGATTTTTTGGTAGCTATTCAAATGGCTTCTTTTGCTTTATCTTTTGCTCTTATTAATGTTTTTTTTAATTTGAGGTTTCATAATTCTCTGCAACATCATGCTTTGCTGGTTTTTTTGCTGTCCAACTTCTCATCTACTAAAATCCTCATAGAAATTGACATAAATGCCTGTTTAGATAGCAGTTAGCGCAGAAAGGCTTTTTGTACTCAGAGACTCTGCGTCCATTAGAAATCTCTCAGGTTTAGTTGAAATTTTCCATGCTTCTAATCTGTTACTCTTTTTAATAATGGTCCTTTAGACTTCTACAAGTTCAGAGTATAGCTATAACAGTTTAAGCTTGAAATAGTCTAAGTATAAAGTAGATGAGGATCAGTTGTAACTTTAATTTTAGGTCCTGTATCTATAAATCCGTTCACCACACAAATGTCTGATGCTTTTAGAGAACAGTCATTTTAAGTACAACTAGATTTTTGCATATCATTTTTCAGGAAGCTCTTAGACTTTTATGGGGATTTTGATAGATTTTGTCTCATTTTTGTAGAAACTTGAGGGGAAGATGGAAGTATTAAATAAAATCATTAGATTGTTCTGTCCTCTCTTCAACCGAGCATTTCAGTATGTCCTTTAACTGTAAATGTAGGAACAAAGAGATTTGATTTTGTATTTCTTAACACATTCTAAAATCAAGCATACATCTAGCTACATGCTTAGATAGATCTTCAGTTGTTAGGGTGTGTTTTTGTGGTTTGTTTTTGTTTTGTTTTTTTGAAAGCAAATCATACTTTCTCACACCAAGAAAATAATACTGTGATGGGACAGCCAAATAGTTTGATCTGAAAGTAGGGACTACTTACCATAAATTATTTTTGAGATCAGTTTTGAATCCTAGCATTATAGAATTAGAGAGCTGTAGAAAAATTAAAGTTGGAAGAGGCCTCTTGATGGCTCCATCTTAAAGTGGGCCTTATGTTCTAGAAAATGGGGTCATACTCTTTAAAGTGCTGATATGGTTTGAATCTCTCTACTGGCCTATCTGCAGACTTCTTTGTAATAAATACTTAGAAATTTGTGAGGTGCATGTGTTGGGAGGAAAATTCCTGAGATGCTAAGAAATGTTAGAATTTGAGGGATTGTACATTGTCATTCTTGCTATCTGCAGAGTGCTTCTATCCAATTAGTGAAAAGTCTGTGTTAAGGTTATATCACTGTGAATTTTTATTCTATTTAAATTTCAGGAATTGGTGGTATGTACATTAATGTAATGCACAGACACTTTGTCATGCAGTTTGATGAGGATTCTTTGTTATAATTCTGTCTTCTGCAGGCATTTAGTTACATTGACTCTACTATTTCTTTTTAGTGTTGCTGTTCTTTTAAAGTTGTCTAACTAGCATTTTTCTATTTAAATGGGATTGGTAAGCCTAGCTACTGGTTTTGCCCCATCTGTTGCCTTTCTTGATCTTTTGTTTCCTGGGTATGGGTCAGTATGACAAAAGGTGCATAATTTTAAATACATACAACTTATTTAAATTGTTGTGAGGTAGCCTGAAGGTCTAATAGCAAGGTTCTGAATGAGCAGCTGGTATGTAGTGTTAAAATACTTGTAGCCTTAATAAGCACCTGTCATAAAGTTTATTCGAAACAGTTTACATAGCAGTAATATTTTGCCTATTGATTGGAGTATCCCACAGCATGACTTAATGTGACTTACCCACTGGAAGCCCCGTAGCAAATCTTCCACATTCCTTTCAGTTGTTAGTTGGCCTTACAACCTGGTAACCATTTCTGTTTTCTTTTGACTCCCCTAACCTTAATTAAACTAAATTACTGATGAAAGTTACATGGGGATCAGCTTGCTAGCTCCTAGCTGATACCAAAGGAAGGTGGTAGGCAGTACAAGGTGAAAAGGCAGCAAAAGCTCTTGCTTGAAACTTTGTCATAATGGGAAATGAGGAATTTCAGTAGCTGATGAATTTTAAGCCATCTCTATTCTTATATATGTCATGCAGACTTTTTTTACTGATAAATCTACGTTTATTCAAGAGGGAAAAGTGCAGGTAGAAATACTAACATTTTGTTCATCTCATTGCTTCTGGTGCATGTTTTTTGTTAGTTTATTAAAAAATAACAAGAAATTATTCACATGTACTGCTGAATAAGCTGCAGTTTTCTACGTATTATTTAAAAACAGACAACAAAACAAAAACATGAATGCAGTTTGAAGATATTTTTTGTATTAATTTTATTCAGAATATGTTATTTAGAATATTAATACTATACTTTCCTTATTCTTACTTTATATTACAATATGTTATCAGCATATATAAGACTAGTGTATTGGTTTTTTTCCTGATATGTTTCTGAGAATATATAACTTTGGGTCAGTGGGAGTATTTGCAATTTTCATTATTTTACAAGCCAGTTTTAAGTGGAGAAAGAGGAAAAACCTTTTCCAGAATTGAGATTTTCTTAATCTATTATTAGAAATAATTCTCAAAGTTAAATATACTGTCTAAAATTTCTTCCTTAGTGTAACTTGAATTTACTTGTTATCAGTGGCAAATTAGTTAACCTACACATGCTTTTTTGTTTTCTGTTTACTTTCCAACTGTCCAGGATGTATTGCCTTTTTACTACTTGTTGTCTCTTGATGGTATCTTTTAAAATTTCATTTTAAACTCCGCAAGCTCATATATATCATTTTTTTACCTTCTTATCACTTTTGCTTTTCACTGTCTGGTTTGTCCTTCATTGGCTTGGCCTTCCAATACTGTACCTCGTGCTTTTGAAGGCTACAGAAACTTGAGGAAAGCAGTCAAGAAGAAAGAAGGTTGGAATATTTCCCAGGTTTTTAATTACCTGTCATTTCAATTAACTGGTTGTCATAAATGAAAAGAAGCTGGGCAGATTCATAGGTACTCCAGGAGTAGTTAATTTTCAGAATTCTTTCTTGGGTTTTCACTTTCAGCTAGTATTTTAACTGGAAGAAACCTCTGTTGTGGAATTGAGGTTGACTCTCGAGTTACACATTGTTGAGTAAGCTTTTGTGGGGAGGTGGCACCTTCAGGAATTCCTGTTGAATTAATTGTTTTCTTTCTTGCATGGCCTAAGAGAAATGAAAGGCAGGAGGAAGGTGCAGTAGCACATATAGTATGAAGGCAGTATATGACAATCATAATTTTGGCATGTGATATCAAGACTGTCTTGGACCATCACACCTCAGTCAAGTCTGCT
>QUSF01000019.1:12787229-12804724 GCA_003676055.1 Chloebia gouldiae | reverse complement strand
ATCCCAAATCCCCAGCCCAGGCTGAGCCAAACCTGCTCCAGATCCCACCCCAAATCCCCATTTAAGAGCCAAACCTGCCCCAAATCTCTGCCCCAGATCCCTGCCCCAATCCCATCCCCAGACCCCATCCCCAGACCCCATCCCCAGATCCCTGCCCCAGTGACCTCCTCCCCAGACCCCATCCCACATCCCCAGCCCAGCCAGGAGCTGCCACAGCCTGGTTTGCCACAGGAAGGACATTTCCTGCTCTCCCTGCAGGAAACCAACCCCAGAGTCAGCAAAGGCACGGAGCCAAGCTAATTCCCTGCAGGAACCTCTCCAGGAACCCTCCAGCACCTCTCTAATGGTGACACATGGCAACGTGGAGCAGAATTAGGAGCCACTCTGCCACTGCAGTGTCTGAGCCACACCACTTCATTCTTTCCTCTCCTTCTTCTTCTTTTTTTTTTGTCTATTTTTTTCCCCAGACCACAAATCAATGGGTTGTTTATTGGTTATTTCATATTTATACAGGAAAGAGAGAAGTATTTCCCCCCTAAAGCAAATCAGGGCTAGAATAACAGCCTGGGAAAGGTCAGCATCCCTCTGCTCTGTTAATTCAATCTGTCCCAGCACCACAATTCCAGCCCTCCAAGGGCAGGAAAGGGCAGGGATATCAAAATAATGGCAGCAAATGTCTTTGGAGAACTGGAATTGATACTGGGCAAGGACAAACCAAGTGCAGCCTCTGCTTCCAATCTCCTCCCAAGGAACCATCAGCCCTGGGAAATTTGATCATTTTCTCAAGGTAAATGGTTCCAGGAGGCTTTAATCCTCCAGGGTTGGCCCCAGGGGTGTAAATTCTCCTTAATGCTCCAATTATTTACAGCCTGTGCTGCTCCCAACACAGAGATGCTGCGGGAGCTTCAGATGTTGGATTAAAATGGGTTTGTGCTATTTGACCATGGGTAAAATATCCAATATTCCTGGGTGTCCTGCTCTGCCCGAGGATCCCTGAGGGGAAAAGGGGAGAAAATCCTTCTGCTTCTGTTTGGGGCAGTCAGTGGAGAGGCAGCAGAGCCCCACCTGGGGCTTTAGCCCAGCCCAGCTCCCTGCTGCTCCCACATCCCCTGGTGTGCAGCATTCCCGAACTTTCCAACATTCCCCATCCCCAGCAATGAGAGCTTTGGGAGAAAAACCAGTCCTGCACTTTGTGCTGCTCAGGAGGCAGGCTGTGACACACCAGGGTGGGAGGCAGGGGCTTCAGTCAGCATTTGGTGCCCAGGTTTTGCTGTCCAAAGACCTCGAGGAAAGATCTCTGCAAAAGAGAATCATCCTTTAATTTGGAGATCAACTGAACAATTCTGTAACTTGGGAATCAACTGAACAATTCTGTAACTTGAAAATCAATTGAAAAGTTATCTAGCTTGGAAATCAACTGAACAAACTTGGGAATCAACTGAAAAGTTATTTATCTTGGAAACCAACTGAGTAATTCTGTAATTTGGAAATTAACTGTCCCCCAGCCAGGAGAGCTGTGCCTCCTGCTAAACCTGCAATTCTGACACACATAATCCAGAGTCAGTGGGAATTATCTGGGGATGTTGCTGACAGAATAATTTGATGGATTGGGGGTTATCAATTTAATTTAATTGGGCATTTTCTTACTCTGAGAGGCTCAGAATTGCAACCATCTCATAAATAATCTGAGCAGGCTACATAAAATCCACTGACACAAAACCTTTGCTCCCTCTGATCACCTGGTGAAGGAAAGCTCCCAGATTAGGAGAATACTTGTGCAGCAAACACTAACCCTGAAAAAAAGGAAACCTGAATATTTTCCTCTGGTTTTATTCAGGAAAGGCCATGAATGGCTGGTTTCTTGCATAACAATTAAATGTTTATTTAGAGAAATGAGCAGAGTTTTTTAGATAAGAAACCGGACAAATACATCCTGGGTCAGAAGGCTCAGAGCTCCCAATCCACCACATATCCTGGCTTCTCCAAGGTCCCCAGCCTTGCTCACCTGATCACCCAACCCCAGCATTTTGCTTCCAATTTAATTCCCACTGATATGCAATTAGAGAATGAATGGTTTTAAAATATGAAATATTATATATATATATATATATATATATATATATTTTAGCTAGAACACTGTCTATTGCAGACCTCACTTAATTTCAAATACTCATTGGACTGCCTGTGCCCTGCTGTAAGATGGTTGTATCCCATTAAATAAGAGTTAATTGCACTTATTCAATCCTCCTACTAGATTTTAATGGAATTGCAGCTAGAAAAGAATAACACATTTCCTTACCTGCGTTCTGCATCTCTGTGTAAAATGACAAAGACACATCTGGAATATTCTTATTGAAGATCCAGGAAAATCTGGGCCTGTCTCTGGAGTATACAATGATGAAAAATGTATTAAATGGGGAAAAACCTTTCTTTGGGGTTGTGATGAGGCAAAAGCAACTTTACAATAGGTTTCCTTTCCTTGGTCCTTCTCCACCAGCTTAATTCATCTGCTTTGTCCTGCTTTTCCCGTGCCGTTTCCCTCTGGGAGCAGCCCTGAATTCTGTTTCCCCCTGGTTTCCCTTTCAGACACCCCCAGGCTGACTGGAGGGGAGCACTCCCAGCTGGCGTTTACAGGAGCTGAAGTTTTGTGGGAATCAGCCCCAAACTCTGCTGTAAAAGTGGATTTTGTGCCGGGCTGGGGCTCGTGGAGGGCAGAGCTGTGGGTGGGTTACTGCTCCCTCCCAGACTGGCCAGGCAAAGCCCAGAGCTCTCCTTCTTTATTCCATTATTGCTGCCTTATCCTGACAGCTTTATTGGAGTTGGGAGCGAGAGGGGCACGCAGGAAGGAGAAATGGAAATCAAACAAACGGGGAGGGGGGAGCTGTTCCCTGTGCCTGGGCACTGTGACAAACACAGTCACTCCCCTGGGAAAATGTAAAAAGTTCAGTGAAGGCCAGCAGGAGACAAGGCCCACAGAGCAAAGGTTATCACAGCCAGGTTCATCCTGGCACTCAGCCGGGAGCACCCTGGTACCTCCGGGGACACCCCTTAACACCTCTGTGAAAAACGCCAATCACTTGGTTTTAGAATTTTTAAAAGTTTAATAATCATAAAAATAATCAGTTTAAAGTTAGAAAGTGTATGTTTATTACAACAGCAAGGATAATTCCCTAATGTGCACTGCAAAAATCACAGGTCTTACAAAACCCTTTTATTTACAGAAGACTTGAACACACAAAGTATGAATGCATATTCATGTTCCTGTCACTTCCTCTGCTCTGCTTCATATGCTAATTGGCTAAAAGGCCATTAAGCATGTGTAGTTCTGTTCCCTGAAATGAGTTGAGGGTCTATTTTGGGGAGGGGTCTCCAAAATGAGGAAGTAAAATAAGTCTTCCTCCTTCTGGCCTTTCTAACTTTTCAATGCAAATGTGACAAATGAATCCTTGTAGCTTTCCTGTGTTCAATGGATTCCTCAAGTATGGGAAGTCTGCAACTGTTTTGTGTCCCTGAAATCTGTTTATCACATTCTGTTTTTCGTGATAAGCACAGCTACCCAAACATAAAGTTGACAAGTAATGAGTTAATAGATCCTGGATATCTTATCTAGATCCAGCTACTGTTAACTATGAACAAAGCCTATTTATCTACTTCCACTAACTCAGCAATATCTAATTTAACTATCATCTTAAATTTCCTAAAATTCTTAATTCTTCAAAATTAATGTCTCAGGAAGGAGTTTGGTGCACAAAGAAAGGCACAATTCCCTTTAGAAATGACAGTGTTCCTTCTGGGGGGGTTGGTTCTCTCTGAGTTGCTGAGATTCTGCTGGGTGTTTCTCCTTTGATAACCAAACGCCACAAGAACAAACAAATCCACCCCGCTCCAGAATTATGACAGTTTCCTCCCTTTCAGATAATGCCCTTTTCCTTAAGGCTGCTTTAATGGAGCCTGGAGGTGCCACCTCCGCTGCCACTGCAGTTCCTCTGCTGTGGCACAGAACGAGGATCCCCGGAGCCTTGGCAGGGCTAATGACACCCTGATAAATCCTGAGTGCTTCTCCCATTGTGGCCCTGACAGCTCCCCAGCAGCTGCTCTCAATGTCAGCCTTTCAGGGCTGCTGAAATATCCTTCCCTGCCGGGGAAGATTCATTGCAGCTCCTTCTCCACATCCATTACACACCGCTGCCCAGGCAGAGAGAACTGTTCGTGTGGAGGACAATTCATGATGAGGAAGGTCTGGAAGGGCCACGGGAAGGGAGCTGAGCAGCTGAGAGCTTCAGTTCCTGAATGTCAGAGCCCAGCACATCCCTCTGGCTGCCCTGGCTGGCTCCAGACCCTGGCAGGGGCTCAGAGACCCTGGCACAAAGTCAAAACCACCTGTGGCTTCCATTTTAGCCTGTGGAAAAAGCTGCCAGCTCTGTGTGAGGAATTACAGCCACAAGGGTTTGAGTAGTGTGGTAGTTGAACTAACACAGGGTGGAAAAGTAGAATTTTGGGATTTTTAGAATGGGGTTCAAGGGGGTACAAGATGGAGGGATTTGGGTGTGTCCTGACTTTCTTCTCCTTCTCCTTGCCCTCCATGTCTTGGTGTGATGGTGACACTTTTCTGTTCATTTAGAGACACACTGTCCAACATAAATGATAGCTATTGGCACATTGTTGTAAATATGGCACAGGTAGTTTTTGGTATAAAATGTAAACACCTCCCGAGGCTCAGGGCAGATTGCCATGGCCTCCTTGCTAGGCAGAGCTCAGCAGGTCAGAGCGAGAATATTTAAATAAGAATAAATAAACAACCTTGAAAGTGCAATCAGATGCATTCCAGCCTCCTTTGGCTGTGTCGGGCCAGGGAAAGGGAGCAAAAACCCTTTATGATCTCTTGGGGACACCCTGACCTTCAGAACCCTGAGAGAAAATGGACACTTGAACATTTCCTGGGTACAGCCCAGGTGCATGCTGACACCTGAGCCACAAACCCGAGTGTGATGCTTGCACAGAATCCCAGAGGAGTCCCTGGGGCTGGAAAAGCCCTCCAGGATCACCAAATCCACCCTGTGCCCCATCCCCAGCCTGTCCCCAGCCCTGAGTGCCACCTCCAGGTGACACCTCCAGGGATGGGGATCCAACCCTCTCTGGGCAGCCCTGCCAGAGCTTGGCATCCTTGTCCACTCAGGAATTCCCACAGCTGAAAAGGACCCAGAACAGCTGGAGACTGGCCTGGCCACAGACTTCTTCCCCTTTTCAAGCAAACTGGGGAAAGGCTCTCCAGGGCAGCTTGGGCAGGACCTGGTGACCCTCAGCCCATGGATCCAGCCTGCCCAGAGGCCCTGCAGAGCTCCCTGCCCTGGGGCAGACTCACAGCCCAGCCTGGAGTCACCCACACACCCACCCAGCGTGCCCTGAGCCCGTCCAGATCATGGATAATGCACTGAGCAGAGCTGAGGGAGCTGAACGGAGCTGAACTGAGCTGCAGGAACCAAAGAGAGCTGCAGGAACTGAACAGAGCTGAGGGAACCAAACAGAGCTAAAGGAACTGAACAGAGCTGAGGGAACCAAACAGAGCTAAAGGAATTGAACGGAGCTGCAGGAACTGAACAGAGCTGAGGGAACCAAACAGAGCTGAAGGAACTGAACAGAGCTGAGGGAACCAAACGAGCTAAAGGAATTGAACGGAGCTGAAGAGAGCTGAGGGAACCAAACAGAGCTGAAGGAATTGAACGGAGCTGCAGGAACTGAACAGAGCTGAGGGAACTGAACTGAGTGGCAGGAACAGAACAGAGCTGCTGGAACCAAACAGAGCTGAACAGACCTGAAGGAACTGAACAGAGCTGAGGGAACCAAACAGAGCTGAAGGAACTGAACAGAGCTGAGGGAACCAAACAGAGCTGAACAGAGCTGAAGGAACTGAACAGAGGTGAGGGAACTGAACAGACCTGAAGGAACTGAACAGAGCTGAAGGAACCAAACAGAGCTGAAGGAACTGAACAGAGGTGAGGGAACTGAACAGACCTGAAGGAACAGAACAGAGCTGCAGGAACTGAACTGAGCTGAAGGAATTTAATAGAAATGCAGGATATGAACAGAACTGCAGGAACTGAACAAAGCTGAAGGAACTGAACAGAGCTGAAGGAACTGAACTGAGCTGCAGGAACCAAACTGAGCTAAAGGAATTGAACAGAACTGAAGGAACTGCACAGAGCTGAAGGAACCACACAAAGCTGAAGGAATTGCACAGAGATGAAGGAATTTAATAGAACTGCAAGAACTGAACAGAGCTGCAGGAACCAAACAGAGCTGAGGGAACTGAACAGAGCTGAAGGAATTTAATAGAACTGCAGGAATTGAACAGAGCTGCAGGAACTGAACTGAGCTGAAGGAATTGAGCAGAGCTGAACAGAGCTGAGGGAACCAAAGAGAGCTGCAGAAACTGAAGAGAGCTGAAGGAATTGAACGGAGCTCCAGGAACCAGAGCTGAAGGAACAGAACCGAGCTGAAGGAAATGAGGAGAACTGAAGGAATTGAACAGAACTGAAAGAGCTGAACAGAACTGCAGGAAATGAACAGAGCTAAAGGAATTGAAGAGAACTGAAGGAATTAGCACTGAAAGCAAAGAACTTGGAGAAAACCCAAAATATATTCCCTGTCTCCAGGCGCTCTGTGAACACTTGCGAGGCCCGGAATTCTTCAGATGCAACTGATTAAGAAACCAAATTTTTCACTTTGTCCAGGAAAGAGCAGAGCACACAGCAGACACTGATCCTCTCCTTAGAGCTGTAGTGCTAATTAAACTAATTACACACATGAGGCTGGCAAATTGCTGCAGCCTCACAGTCAAAAGAGCCTCACATAATTCAAAAGGGCAATGATTTTTTAAGCATAAAATTGTTGGGAAAAGATATGTAAATGAAATGGAACAATCCATTAGTAAAAAATGATTGCCTTCCTTGCCTTAATACCAGGCTTGTTTTAATGTCAGGCTGATCATTTCTCAATTGTGTGCAAAGTGCTGCACTAGAAACATTCAAGTTCATAAATATATCCTTTCCAAGCCATTATCCTTCCCTTAAATTTGGGATCCTGATAACGACTTCCTGTTTGATAAGAACAAATCAGCATTTGGTGAGTGGGAGATGGGCCTGGGCAGCAGAAGGACAATGGAAACGTCATTTCACTAAAAAGAGAAATTGTGGAGGCAGGAAATCAGAGAATTCCAGATGGGTTGGGCTGGAAGGGAGGTCAAATCCCAGCCAGTGCCACCCCTGCCATGGCAGGGACACCTCCCACTGTCCCAGCTGCTCCAGCCCCAGTGTCCAGCCTGGCCTTGGGCACTGCCAGGGATCCAGGGGCAGCCACAGCTGCTCTGGGCACCTGTACCAGGGCTGCCCACCCTGCCAGGGAACAATTCCCAATTCCCAATCTCCCACCCAGCCCTGCCCTGTGGCAGTGGGAGCCATTCCCTGGGTCCTGTCCCCCATCCCTTGTCCCCAGTCCCTCCCCGTTGTTCTGCCAGGCACTGGAAGACCAGAATTAGTTCCCTCCAAGCCGCCTTTCTCCGGGCTGAGCAATCCCAAATGCCTCAGGAATTAGTGCAGCTGCACATGCCAACCGTTGGGAAAAGTGGGGAATGCCCCCATTCCTGTGCTCCCCTCCCCACCTGGTGCCCCAGAGCTGCCCCTGTGCTGCTGGCCCAGGCCAGCAAAGCCATTTGTGCTGAGCTGCCACGAAAAATCTCCTGGTGGATGGAAGTTCTCCCCAATTCCCATTCTCTCCCCGGGCTGGTGATGGATTGCACGGCGTGGCCAGGAATTATTCTCCTCCAGAGCAGCTCCATCAACTGCAAAATCCCATTCACCTGTTTCCCCAGCTCTATTAAGTCAAGCAAACCCTTCTTCCCCTGCAATTGATGCCAGCATTTTATATTCCTTAATGGAATGTGTGAGTTCCATGTAGAACACAGAGCCACATCTGCTTTTGCAAATAGTGGAGTTTTGCACGGAATATTTTATATCCAGAGCTGTAGATCACTCCCTTTTCTATTGCACTGAAGAAATTTCCATTTTTCCCCTGTTTACAAGCTGTTTTCTGTTCAGAAACAACATCTGTAAAGGAACCTGAGTGAAAAATCAGCACGGAGGGGTTGGAAAAGCTGCAGAGACATTTTCTAAACATTCCCATTTTTGGGTGTAGGTTTCAATTAGGAAGGAGGTCTTTACTCAGAAGGTGCAGGACAGATTTCCCAGAGCAGCTGTGGCTGCCCCTGGATCCCTGGCAGTGCCCAAGGCCAGGCTGGACACTGGGGCTGGAGCAGCTGGGACAGTGGGAGGTGTCCCTGCCATGGCAGGGTGGCACTGGGGGGGATTTGGGGTCTCTTCCCACCCAACCCATTCCATGTGCCACCTCCTGCACCCCAGATGTTGCCAGATGTGCTCTGCTTGCCTTGAAACCCCCGTGCTGTAGGAACACGGAATGGAATTCCCCCCATTCCCATGGAGGCAGGCAGCTCCTGACCTGAGCATTCCCACAGGAATTCTCCCCCTGGGGAGCCCAGACAGCTCCTGTGAGCTGGGAGAAGGAGGGGCAATGCTGGAGAAGCTGGTGGAGCCCTCCCTGGAGTGGAAGAGGCCCCTGGGTGTCACTGCAGGGTCCCTCCAAGGTCCAGGCTGTTGTCCCCTTCTCCCAGGCCACAGGAGCTGCAGCACAGCGTGCATGGCACCCAGGGCTGGCAGGGAGAACAGAAATCCTCCTGGCAGTGACTTTTCTTCTCCCAGTTAGAGGCAGCAAAGGCAGGGCAGGCAGGAGTTTCATCCTGCCTGGGTGGTTAAAAGCAGTATGGAGTGATAACTGGAGGAGAAATTGCCCCCCTCTCTCTCTGTTTCTCCTTCACATGAGCCCAAAAGCACATCAATATTTCTGTTCCGACAGCCCAGACCCCACTGCTGGGATGCCACCATCACTCTTTCCCCCCCCTTTAATTATTTTCTCCTGTATAGAACAATTTGTTTTCCCCCACTGATAAATATCATCAATTTGAGCAATGTTACTCTAATATAAGCCATGAATATATTTAGCATATAGAAAGCGTGCTCTCCCTTTGTCGCAGGAACAGAAATACAGCTTGATTTATAACATTGCTCTGCCCCAGAATCAATTCATTTTTCCACTGAAAGAGCTGCAGATGTGGAACAGAGAGGAGAGAGGAGCTGCCAGGCTGCTCCAGCCCCAGTGTCCAGCCTGGCCTTGGGCACTGCCAGGGATCCAGGGACAGCCACAGCTGCTCTGGGCACCTGTGCCAGCCCTGCCCACCCTGCCAGGGAACAATTCCCAATTCCCAATCTCCCACCCAGCCCTGCCCTCTGGCAGTGGGAGCCATTCCCTGTGTCTTGTCCCTCCATCCTTGTCCCCAGTCCCTCTCCAGCTCTCCTGGAGCCCCTCCAGGCCCTGGCAGAGCTCTGAGCTCTCCCTGGAGCTGCTCCTCTCCAGGTGAGCCCCCCAGGTGTGCCAGGCTGGCTCCAGAGGGGCTCCAGCCCTCAGAGCATCTCCATGGCTGCTCTGGCAGTGGCTGATCTGATTTACAACCTCTGTGTTGGGTGAAAATCCTTTGAAATCAGTGTCTTACAATCCCTCTGTGGATATTTCTCAAAGAGAAAAAAAGAGGAAGATTTGTGCCAGGCTAAGCCTGGGGAAAAGTCTGAGAGGGATGTAAACAATCGATTATCTTGCTTTCTGTTCATGTTGTTCATAGATATGTTCTGCCACACTGACCTGAGTCCAGTGCACCAATCAGGTGAAATGGTTTTACTCTAAGAGCAATGGAATTAATGCTCACAATGTTCTCCATAAAAGAGAGAAGTGTTTCTGAGTAAATGCTCCGTTTGCCTTCTGAAATCGTGCGAGACATTTCACCCGTCCCTGGCCCAACAGCGTCGCCCCTCCTGCTCCCTCTCTATCAAATGAGCCTTGGCTGTAACACTCATTTTCTGCCCTCCTTCCTAAGGAGGAATTACAACCAAACACTGCCTGCCTGCACCTTCCAGTGCAGGAGTGTCTGCTCCAGCCCCTCCCTGCCCTGGATCGATGCCCTGTGGGTCAGTAAGAAACCCTCCCCTGTGTAACACCAAGAAAGGAACCCTCCCCTGTGTGACACAAATAAAGAAACCCTCCCTGCGTGACACCAAGAAAGGAACCCTCCCTGTGTGCCACGAAGGAACCCCAGGGGTTTTGTTCCCTTCAGCCTGCACACAAGCAGGAGCCCGGAGCTGCCCTCGGATGATGGCCAGGGCAGGAGCCGTGTCCTGGGGGATTCCTGAACATCACCCTGCTCCTATCTCAACAGCATGTTGTGTTTTCTGCCCCCATCCCAGCAGCAGTGCACAGACACACGTTCTGATGGATTTCCTGTTCATCTGTCAGCTGGGCTGATCCTGCAGACAGAAATATCACAGCAATGTCCCCTTCTGCAAGCTCTGAGCAATCCCAGCCTGCTGTGGACAGGCCCAGTTTCCTTCCCACTCCTTCCTCCTTCCATGAGGACAATCCTTGGTGCTGCCTGGGGTGACCAGGAGCCACCACAGGGGTGGGCAGTCCCTACAGCTCCTGAAGGTGGCTGTGCTCAGCTGGGGCTGGGCTCTGTCTCCAGGAGCTGACAGAACCAGAGCTCACAGCCTTGAGATGCACCAAGGGAAATACAGGCTGGATATCAGGAAAAAGTTATTTACAGAAATGGTGAAAAAGTTCTGGAATGGCTGCCTGGGGAGATGGTGGAGTCACCATCCCTGGGTGTGTTTAACAAACCCTGGGTGTGCCAGGGTTGAGTTGAGGTGTTGGGGCTGGGTTGGACTCGATGTCTTTAAGGTCTCTTCCAACCCGGTGATTCTGGAATTCTGTGAAACAGAGAGAACAAAGCCAGGAAGTTGGGATGTCCCTTCCCCTGTGCCCTCCCAGCCCTGCAGCCCCCAAATGCCCCAAATTGCTGCATTTTCCTCTCAGAGTGTTCTGTAAGGAGCTGGGGCACAGTGGCAGGACAGGGCTGCTGTGCATGTCTGACACAGGTGGTCTTCTTCTTCTTCTTCTTCTTCTTCTTCTTCTTCTTGTTCTTCTTCTTCTTATTATTATTATTATTGCTGCAGAGCTCTTCCCAGTGTGTCCTCAGGTGGCTCCTGCTGCCTGACCCCGTGGTGTCCATAGAGCTGGGAGCTGATCTCCCCTAGGACAGAGGGAATCCCAGAACTGAGGCTGGGAAAGCCCTGCCAGTCCCAGCCGTGCCCCATCCCCACCCTGTCCCCAGCTCTGAGTGCCACCTCCAGGGATGGGTATCCAACCCTCCCTGGGCAGTTCCAAGGCCTGAGCCCCCTTTCCATGGGGAAATTCCTGCTGCTGCCCACCCTGGCTGTCCCCTGCTGCCACCTATGGCTATCCCCTGCTGTTTTAGCCCTGCCCAGTGGAAATTCGGTGCGTGGGGGACCCAAGCTCTGCCTCCAGCCCAGGCTGAGCTCAGTCTGCTGAGCTCCAGGCTCAGTTCTGACCACAGAAATGCAATTTTCCATCCCCACTTCTTGGGAAACAGCCCCCAGAGGTGCTGGCATGCCCTTGCCCAGCAGGCTGGGTGCCAGGGAGGCCGGGGGTGAAGCAGCGCCTGCTCCCCACCCATCAGCAGGCAGAGCCCAGGCGCCAGGAGGCTGCTCCTGCTCCAGCCTGTGCTGGATGCTGCTGTGGGATGGATGAGCCCTGTGCCTGTCTCCAGCTGTCTCACTCGGGAGTTATTGTGCCATAATCCTCTGTAATTACAGCTCCCAGCATCTTTTCCACTCGGTGCCCGGCACGGGAACGGAGGGACAGGAAGGAAGGGTGCAGGGACAAACAGGAGTTTGACCTTCAAGGGTTTGCTTTTACAGTTCAAAGAATTCCTCCCAGCCCAGCCTTTCCAAGGCTGGGGAAGCTCAGGAGGGCCCTGATCTGCAGGTGACAGCGAGCAGCAAAGGTCCTGTACTGCAAATACAGGTGAACCTGGTGGGGAGAAATGCTGATGGCTGACTCCAGAAAGATGAATGATTTCTTTATTATAACTACAGTATAATACATTCATATACTATTTAAAGGAGATACTAAAACTACAAACTTACTTTTTCTAACATAAATAAAAAGCACGAGCAGCCCTTGGCCATGGAAGCTGTCCCAGGAACTCAGGGCAGGAGATAACCCAGATTGAATTAAAGCTCTGAGCTTTGGCTGGAACAGGAAAGCTGGGGGAAAACATCCCACAAACTCTCCAATGAACAGGTCTAAGAGGGAGGGGGGAAAAAATCCCTGTAAAAATCCCAAAGACAAAGAGCTCCAAGTCCAAAAGTGGGGCTGAAAGGCACTCTTGGAAAAGGGGCACTATGTCCTTTGCTCCAGAGCCATGGGCTCGGGAAGGCTGGAAAAGGCCTCCAGGATCATCCTGAAACGTTCATCAGATGAAACTCAGGCTCCTCCAAAGGTATTCTGAAACAAAGACTGAAGCAGTCCTGAATGTGGTCCTAAAATGTAAGTACTAAAATTAGTCCTGAAACTGGTTAGTGCTAAACTAACCCTGCTCAGCCCAGAAATGAGCCCTGAGTTAGTCCCACATCACATAACCCATCATCCCTCAGTGCAACAGGGAGAAATTTTAAATGTGGCGCATTGAAATAATTATTTTAATGTGAGGTTTCTTGCTTGTGAAGCTTTAGAAAGCACCCAGGAGCATCCCAGAGGAGGGCAGGGGGGAGCAGCAGGGATGGAGCTCCCGAGCTCAGCCCGAACTGCACCACAGGAGCTCCTGCTTGCACAAACTCTCTTCTCCTTTGTGCTCAGCCACACAGAAGCTCCCAGGTGAGTCCCTTGGGTGAAACCTGGCCACTGGAGGCTCCAGGTGGGACAACAATTCCCAGCAAAGGGCTCGGCAGTGGGCTCCTGCTGCTGAGCAGCTGCTGGGGAGGAGGTAAAACCCAGCCTCGTTACCTGCTGCTAATTCTGAGGCTCATTAAGGGTTTTCAGAGCGTGCTTTCATTCCTTCCCCCCTCAGCAAAAGAAATCTCATAAATCCCAGGCTGGCCTTGTTTGTGCCACTTTTAAAGGGGTTTTTTTTGGGAATCTGGGCTGTGATTTATGGCTCCCAGACAGAGCAGTGGAAGCCAGACCTGCCCCAGCCCATCCTTCCCAAGCCCTGTTGAACATTCCCTCCATGCTTTTCTCCCCACTCTTCATTTTCCCACGCGGCCATTAAAACCTGACACTGGCTGTAATGATCCTGGAGCAGTAAAACCAAAGATAATTGCATTTAAAAAGGGATCTCAGCCCCAGCAGCTCCAATAACATCATCCCCTGCTTTTTCACTTGCATCCCTGAGTTGTGAGCAGGCCAGCAGGGATGAGACAGCCTCACCCCACAGCACCAAAATCCCAAAATCCGGAGTTCTGAGTCCTGGCAAACAAGGGAGCAGCCAGGAAGGGCTGAGGGGCCATCCTGGGACAGCCCAGGGTGCCTGCTCAAATCCCCACAAAAGCTCCAGGGAACTTTGGTTTTTTCCCAATAAAAGCCTCCCAAAGAAGAACTCCCTGCCAGAGACCTTTAAGGATTGTTCAAGCAAGCGGTAATAAGCATTATAAATGAATTCTGGATTTTTCCCCTTTAGAATATATATCAGAGAAATGAGTTTTAACGGCCTTTATTAAACTGTTCTCATAGCCAGCAGTGCATTTTCAGTGGTGGGGACTCTATAAAAAAGCAAACGTTTATGATGTACACCAGGAGAGTTTTGCATAATAGCCGATATTTTTCATCTTAATTTATCTACCACGATTTATCCTCTTTATTCTTTCCCAGCCTTTTTCCCCCTAACCTACTGAAAAACTTCTTCCTCCCAGAAATTCTCTTTGTCTTGCCCTTAATTCAGTGGGTTTGATTCACTGTGTTCCACGATGGAGCAGGACAGTGGTGCTAATCACGGCTTCCAGTCTGGAGATAAACAGACTTACCCCAGAAAACAAAGGCATGTGGAAAGGACATGTGCAAGCTGCTGGGTTTGAAGCTGGAGACAGGCAGAAAAAAAAGAGAAAGATCCTGGGATCACAGGAAAATCTCCACACAAAGCTCTGAGCCGAGCCCTGACCCGGAGGAGGCTGAAGAAGTGGGAGATAAGACACATTTTCTGGTTTGATCCTTCAAGAAAAACCAGACTTTTATGTTGTGTGTAGCAGCCTTCAGTCAGTGATTTCCCAGCAGCCCGGGCTCCCCAGGGATGGGGGGACAAACTCAGCCTGCAGGGCTGCAAGGAGGATCCAGGGAATCACAGAGCTGGGCCAGCACAGCGAGGGGCAGAGATCCGGGGGATCCCGGGTGGGTTTGGGCTGGAGGGAGCCCAAATCCCCCCCAGTGCCCTCCTGCCATGGCAGGGACCCCTCCCACTGTCCCAGCTGCTCCAGTCCCAGTGTCCAGCCTGGCCTTGGGCACTGCCAGACATTGGCATCAGCTTCAGGGTCCAGGGAGGGAGAGCTTCCCTCAAACACAGCCCAGCAGTGCTTCAGCTTTGCTTCTGTGTGAAAATCTGCACCAGGAATATTTCCAGGCACCCCTGAAGGGGAAGGAGTGAAGCTCATTAAAATCCCATGGGACTGAGGGAATGTGTTTAATCCCAGTGGTGTGCAGAGCTTGGGCTCACCAGAATGGATTGGAGAGATTTTCATAAAATCCCAAATGCTTTGGGTTGCAGGGACCCCAAATCCCCCCAGTGCCACCCCTGCCATGGCAGGGACCCCTCCCACTGTCCCAGCTGCTCCAGCCTGGCCTTGGGCACTGCCAGGGATCCAGGGGTGCCACAGCTGCTCTGGGCACCTGTGCCAGGGCTGGGGTCAGAGACCCCTCTCCAATCCTCCATCCCTGCTCTCTGATAAATGTTGGTGCCATTTTGAGGAAATCTGATGCTGATCCCGCCCCCAGAGCCCACAGGTGTGTCCCACCTGCCCAGGGGGACACCTGCTCAGTTCCAATGTTCAGTCAGCTGGGAAAGCATCCCTGCCCAGGGCAGCTTTGTTGTTACTACCTGAATTTGCTTTGCTTGGAGAAATAAGATCTGCTTACAGGAAATCTGCATAAAAATGATTCCCAGTGCTGGGGGTGAGCCCAGCAGACAGCTCAGAAACTCTGGGCTGTGTTAAACACCCCAGGCCAGCAGGAACCTCTGCTCAGCACCAAAATCACAGTCTGGCCCTGCTCTTATGGAAGGGGCTCAGTTGCTGTGTTGGGGCTGCCTGCTGAGCACACAGAGCACGAGGTGCTGGGCTGCCAGCTCGTGGAGAGGGGCCTGGGAAAGGCAGGTCCAAAACTGCATCCCAGCCCAAAGACTGCAGCCCACATTGTTGTAAATGTGGGTGAAGCCAGTGGGAAGAAATGCTGATGTCTGACTCAGCTCAGGAGGCTGAATGATTTATGTTTTATAACTACACTATAATACATTAATATGCTATTTAAAGGAGATACTAAAACTACAAACTTACTTTTTCTAACCCCATATCTAACTCCCAATTCCTGACCCTCCCTGACAGCCCAGCCCCAGGTGGGTTGGATTGGCCACAGGCTCAAACAATCCTCACCAGAATCCAACCAAGCCATCAGCCCAGGGAAACAATTCTCCAAACACATTCCACATGGGAAAACAAGGAGCAGAAATAGAAATTGTTTTTTTCTTTGTTTCTTTCCTCTGTGCTCCTCTATAAAAATCCTGAAAGAAAGAAGAATGTACCTGCAACGCCAGATAAAAACAAAACCCTGCCAGGTCAGTGCCACCTGTGTGAGGAGGAGTAACCCAGAGATATCGGGGGGGAAAAGCCATCAAACATCATCCATCACCATCCAGGAGAGATTCTGGCTCATTCCTCTGGAAAGGCTGGGTTTGGCTCACCCCTCTGAGCTGGAAAACCCAGCTTTTCAAAAAATAAAATCATAATCACAGAATCTTGGGGTTGGAAACGACCACCTGGACATGAAAGGGTATCAGACCTGTGGTGCTTTGGTCCTGATTTAAATTAATTGGATCGATTTTCATTAGGAAGGAAATTGGCTCTGCATGGAGGAGACGGACAGGAGATGGATTTGTGAGCTGGCCAACAAACCCCAAATATTGCAATGGGGGGGGTATTAATGAAGGATTTGGTACAGAATGATTGGATTAAATTCCTGTCCTGGCCCTGATCCTGCTCAAGGCTTGGGAGCAGGTGAATAAAAGCCTGCTGCTTGTTTCTCCTGAGCTGTCAGCACATTTTATTTAATGACTGCTGGAGCAGATCAAGTGAAAAGAGTTTTCTCTCACACTTATCTGTCACCATCAAGCCTTTATTTCCTTTGTCAGCTGTGATTTCGAAGTAGCAGGAGCTGTGGACACGATTTTTGATTTATTTATGGTTCAGAATTATTATTTTTTTATCAAAATGCAGCTGCTTTTCCAGTGTTATTCATTTTATGGTATCTCAGATCTCACACACACAGAGAAGGGAAGGTGCTAACTAATTAAAAAAGCTGAGTGTGTTGTTTGCCTTCCCAGCTTTGATTAAAAGCTCTTTTTATCTCACATGATCAGAGAATCCTGGAATGGTCTGGGACATAAAGGGACCTCAGATCCCATCTATTCCCACCCCTGCCATGGCAGGGACACTTCCCACTGTCCCAGGTGCTCCAGCCCCAATGCCCAACCTGGCCTTGCATCCCAAATGGAAGAACCTGAAGAAATCCTTATGCACAAGCAGCCTTTCCAGGGAAATGGCTGTTATCCCAAAAGATATCCCAAAAGATATCCCAATAGGTATCCCAACAGTTATCCCAAAAGATACCCCAAAAGATATCCCAACAGTTATCCCAACAGTTATCCCAAAAGATACCCCAAAAGATATCCCAACAGTTATCCCAACAGTTACCCCAACAGTTATCCCAAAAGGATTGTTGTGCCCACCATGGGCTGGCAGTGGTGGCATCGTGAGGGGACCCCCACAAGTCACACACAGACACCCAACAAATTAAAGTGTCAGCAGTGCACCCCCAAAGGGACAGGGGGTGGCACAGATCCCTTCCAACGCCTTGGGAAAATTGAATTCCATCCCTTTTTGTGATTTCTGCTTCGAATCTCAACAAACACAAGTGTTATCTGAGCTCAAACACAGCCTGGCACAGCCTGGCACAGCCTGGCACCCCCAGCTCTGCTGCTGCTCCTCCAGGAGCTGGGGAGGCAGGAATTGGGAATTCTGTGGAGGATCAGTTGTTATTCAAAGGGCTGTAACTGATGGTGGAGCTTCATCACCGAAGGAGCTTCTGCTGAGCTGCACCAAAAACCCGCTGGATTACAGTTTGGGTTCTGCTTAGGTACAGTTTGGGTTATATCTGGGACAATTTGGGAACACTCGGGATGGGCTGGGGACACTCAGGGAGGGCTGGGAACTCCCAGGATTCATTTGGAACACTCAGGTTTGATGGGAACACTCAGGTTT
>QUSF01000019.1:12764244-12779598 GCA_003676055.1 Chloebia gouldiae | reverse complement strand
CTTTCCTTCCTTTCCTTCCTTTCCTTCCTTTCCTTCCTTTCCTTCCTCCCTCTCATCCCTCCATCCCAGCCAGCCCCGAGCCAGAAGCACACCAGGCAATGGCTTGGGCAGTTTGTTTGGGCCAAGGGGATTTTCCAAAGCCTTTTCCTCACCCTGGGGAATGGGAGCTGTGCGTGGGGTGGGTCACAGATGTCCCCTCCACCCCCAAAGGCTCCCCGGGACAGCTGGAGTCACATCTGGCAGCTCAGCAGGCTGAAATGTGGCAGAATTGAGTAACTACAGAAGAGGGGTAAGTTCAATATCCCACTAATTGCCTTATTTGCCATCAGGAAATGTGTCTGTAACGAGGCCAGGACTGTTCCCGGTTATCCTTGGCTGTTTATTTCTGTTTATCCCAGTTTTGCTCTCTCCCCGGAATGAGAGCAGCTATAAAATGAAGCAGAGCCTTAAAGTTAACCTGGTGGCACCTAGGCACGGCTTTGCCTGGGGTGTTTGCTGCTTCCCGCCCTCCCAATTCCCAATTCCTCCCCTGAGGGAGGGACCTCCCACCCTTCCACACAACATCTGAGGCACACCAGCCCCGGCAGCCCTGCGAGACACGGCTTTGAATCAAAGCAGAGCCCCAGCACACAGCCAGCCAGGCTGGGCTCTGCCAGGCAGCAAACACCTGCAAGTGTCACTTCCAGCCTCGTCACTGTCACACACAGCCGGGCACCAACGGGGCTGGCAGCTGGAAGCACCACGGGATGTTCCACCTGGTGATTTCCTCAGGAATGAGCCTCTCCCAGCAAGGGGGGTCCTGGAGGCTTTGGGAATTCCAGTGGCTGCAGGTGATGCTCAGGGCCAGCACCAGGAATGTCACACAGAAGGGATGGGTTTGGGTGGGAAGGACCCCAAATCCCCCCCAGTGCCACCCAGCCACACCTCCCACCGTCCCAGCTGCTCCAGCCCCAGTGTCCAGCCTGGCCTTGGGCACTGCCAGGGATCCAGGGGCAGCCACAGCTGCTCTGGGCACCTGTGCCAGGGCTGCCCACCCTGCCAGGGAACAATTCCCAATTCCCAATCTCCCATCCATCCCTGCCCTCTGGCAGTGGGAGCCATTCCCTGTGTCCTGTCCCCCATCCCTTGTCCCCAGTCCCTCTCCATCCTTCCTGTGGCTCCTCCAGGCCCCGCGAGGCCACCCTGAGGTCACCCCACCCTTCTCCTGTGCAGTTCCAATGCCAGCTCTGCCAGCAGAGCTGCTCCATGCTCGGAGCATTTGGTGCCTCCTCTGGATTCTCTGCAGCAGCTCCAGGTCCCCGTGCCGGGCCAGCTCTGCAGGTGGGGCTGCAGAGATCCCCAGGATGAGGCAGAGGCCAGGACAGAACACAAAATCCATTTCCCATTGATTGGGATGTTGGTCATGGTTACAGAGCAGCACGACAAAGCCGGGTCGTTTGTTAAAATCCTTCAGAGCGTGGCATTGGATGGATGGGGAAGGGCTGGGGGTGCCGAGGGCAGGAATACAGTGAATTATCTCCTGAGGGCTGCCCGGCTTTTAATGAAGCAACACAGAAGAGAAACTCCAAGCCAATTAACGTTTCGCAGCTGTCAAACCAGTCTGACAGCAAAAATCATGGAATCAATTGTGGTTGTTCACCCCAGGAGGAGATTCAAGGTGACCTCGCTGAGGCCTTGCAGGGCCAGAAGGAGCTGCAGGAAGGATGGAGAGGGGCTGGGGACAGGGATGGGGGACAGGACACAGGGAATGGCTCCCACTGCCAGATGCAGGGCTGGATGGGAGATTGGGAATTGGGAATTGTTCCCTGGGATGGAATTCCCAGAGCAGCTGTGGCACCCCTGGATCCCTGGCAGTGCCCAAGGCCAGGCTGGACACTGGGGCTGGAGCAGCTGGGACAGTGGGAGGTGTCCCTGCCATGGCAGGGTGGCACTGGGTGGGATTTGAGGTCCCAAACCAGTCTGGAATTCTGGGATAAACCCTGTTTATTAAAGGCAGGCATCTGGAAGTGCATTTACCTTGTGCTCTTTATGCTAAAGGACAATTATCCAGCTTTACCTCTCCCTCAGGAATTTCCCCAGCTTTCTTCTCCTCCAACTTCTTCCTCTGGATGAAGCAGCAGCGAGTCCATAAAGAGAGAAAGGGATTGAAATGAAGTGATGGATAAGCATGGTGTGCATGGGGAGAGTTTGGGGATAGAGAAGAGCCTCTCCTGGGAGCTCCAGGAGAGTCTTCCATCACCTCCTAAGTGCCCCATGCCAAAGGTTATTTCACTCCTTGCAACCCCTAATAAAGATTTACTTGAAGCTGTAAAGCAGAAAAATGTTAGCCCGTGATTATGATTCCCTTTACGCTGAGCCTGACAGGAGCCTGTAAATCCAACATTTACATGGGAAAAACTGCTGCAAAGGGGAACCACTAAAACCCAAACACCTCCATAACCAGGGCAGCTCCACACCCAGGAATCCCAGGGCAATTTTAAGGAGAAAGGGGGAATCTTTAAACTTGCAAGGAGACAGTGCCAGGATTATCACTGCTCTTCCTAAGGACATTTTAAACTGTAGGCAGGGATTTGTGCAGGTGCTTTAGGCTCAGCTTTAGGATCAGTTTCAGGGTTAAAAATCTCACTATTCCTTGTGTGCCCAGCGCAGACCTGCTCAGCTGGTGCCAACAGAAATCCAGAGGAGCTTCCCCAGCCAGCAAAGCCAGGAACTGCAGCCAGGGAATTCACCACCACTCTTCCCACAGAGCAGATTATTCCCAGGCCACGTTCAGCGGGTTAACACAGGCTCTGGAGTTTCCACGGGCTGAGGGAGACAGAAACAAACCTGGCAGGAAAGGAAGCCATTCCCTGACCTTTATGCAGAGGCTGAGGGTGCTGCATTCAGGGACTTTTCCCACTGTGCCCGTTTAACTCCATGGGAAAATCCCAAATTCTCCTCTCAGCGTCGCTGGAATTGAGCTGCATGGAGCAGAGCAGCAGACTTGGAACTGAACTGGGAAAGTTTCCCAGGGTCCTCTCCTGGTTTTCCAGCATTCTCTCAGTAGTTAAAGGGCAGGGAGCTGAGCTGGGCTCTGTGATCCCAGCAGGAGCCAGCCCCAACATCCCCCCTTGGGCTGGAGACCGTGGCAGCACCACATCCTGGAAGGGGCTGGAGGGAAAAGCCCACCCGGTGTCACGGGCAGGGACACCTGTCCCTGTGCCAGGCTCTCCCAGCCCCGAAATGTAAAATATTCTGGATGGGCCAGGAGAAGGGCCAGGGCTGTCGGGGGCTCAGAGATGTCCCGACAATCCCAGCAGCCAGATGGGATCTTTGTTCTCCCAAAGAAGAGACGTTTCCACTCCAATCTGCAATCCCTGCCCTTTTCACTCCTCTGCACATTTGCCATGAATCTTTCATGAGCACTTCATTAGGATTTCAGGGAGGCTTTCTCCAGCCAGGAGTGAAATATCCCAGCCTTGGTTTTATGGAGTGGTACAAAAATGGGAGTATTCTGTCCATGGCTTAAAGTTTAGAAACTGCATTTTTAATGGGGCTTTCCTTAGGTGAGTGAAGTTTACTCTCATGCTTTTCTTAGACTTTATTTTCAGTTCTGAGCTGCTTTAATGCCTTGTTTGAAACACAATAAGACAATAAATATCAATCATTTTTTTTCTCCTGCACGAAGCTGTCAGGAGGATGTTCTTATTCCTGGCGTGCTCCTGGAATTATGGGCACTTTAAAAAATGCTTCCTTCAATCCTTTATGAATATTTTCATGGAAATCTTTGGAAGTTTCTTGAAAAGTTTCAGTGCTATTTTAATGCATTAAATGTAGAATTTTCAAGGTTCAGCAATTTTTCAAAGGGAACTTCTATTAAATTTGGTATTTAAGATTCCAGACCACAAAAAAAAAAAGCCTCTGTTTGAGGCTTGCAGGGCCTGGAGGGGCTCCAGGAGAGCTGGAGAGGGACTGGGGACAAGGGATGGAGGGACAGGACACAGGGAATGGCTTTAAGCTGACAGTGGGGAGATCTAGAGGGGATTTTGGGAATCGGGAATTGTTCCCTGGCAGGGTGGGGATGGCTGGGCTGGAATTCCCAGAGCAGCTGTGGCACCCCTGGATCCCTGGCAGTGCCCAAGGCCAGGCTGGACACTGGGGCTGGAGCAGCTGGGACAGTGGGAGGTGTCCCTGCCATGGCAGGGTGGCACTGGGTGGGATTTGGGGTCCCTCCCACCCAAACCTACCCATGATTCTGTGGTTTGTGCAGAATTCCCAGATTTCTGCCCAGGAGGAGGAAGGGAAGTGCCTCTGACGTTCCCTGGCACTGCACAAGCCCCAGTAACCTTCACAGGCAGAGCCTGGAAGGGACAAAGTGGAAATTTTCATCGAATGTAAATTCAATCCCTTTTGTTACACAATTGAATCTGCATAATTTGCTTGGTGCTCCAGCCTTTTCCTGGTTTCTATATTAAAGGAACATTTTCCCTCTAATAAACGCCAGTGTAGGCTCAGTGCCTGTGAATTCTATGGAATTAGGCTGGCTTTTTCCTCCCCTAATAAGCAGGAGAAGCAGCTTGATTTTTTATGACACTCTCAAGTTTTGATTTTAAATTTTAAACAACTGAACACAGAATTAAGTTTTGCGTTTAGCTGAGCTCCAAATCCCATAACCAGTGGTATTAAGTCTACAGAGCTTTGATGATATTGCTCTAAAGAACCCAAAGACAATTATTGGCAAAAAGTCATTTTAGCTTTAGTGTTCCCTGGTTACTCAGGGCTGGGTTAGACAGGAGATTGGGGGTTATATTATTATTTTATTATTTTTCTCTTACCTCGATGTGGAAGTGGCTGGAATTCTCTGCAGCCACCCATCCTGGGAGGTGAAGTTTGAGCAGGGAGGGGCTCCATCCGTCACCTGCTGCTGCTCCATTCCTGCAGAAAGGTTTGCTCCTGATGGGAACCATCGTAACCAGGGGGGGAAATCTCTGCTCCGAGCCCCTGCAGCACCTCGGGATGCCAGTTTGGGCAGCACTGCAACGACAGAGGCACAGAGATGCCCAGAGGAATGGGAATTTGCCCTGGAGCCAGGCTGGCACACCTGGGGGTGCTCACCTGGAGAGGAGAAGTGTCGGAGTCAGGAATCCCTCTGGCTGCTCTGACTGGCTCCAGACCCTGGCAGGGGGCTCAGAGACCCTGGCACAAAGTCAAAAACTCCTGTGGCTTCCATTTTAGCCTGTGGAAAAAGCTGCCAACTCTGCGTGAGGAATTACAAGTCACAGGGGTTTGAGTAGTGTGGTAGTTGAATTAACATAGGGTGAAAAACTTGAATTTTGGGGATTTTAGAATGGGATTCAAGGGGACAAGATGAGGGATTTGGGCATGTCCTGACCTTCTCCTTCTCCTTGCCCTCCATGCCTTGCTGTGCTGGTGACACTTTTCTGTTGGTTTAAGGTACAGACACACTGTCCAACATAAATGACAGATATTGGCACGTTATTGTAAACATGGCACAGGCAGTTTTTGGTATAAAATGCAAACACTGCCCTGAGGGCAGACAGAATGCCATGGCTGAGCTGCTGGACAGAGATCAGCAGGGCAGAGAAGAATATTCTGGATAAGGGAAAATAAACAGCCTTGAGAAGCTGATCCTGCACATTCAGACTCCTCCTTTGGCTGCAGGGCTGGGAAATGAGGATTTTACACTCTTGGGGTCACCTCGACATCGAGACCCCGAGAGAGCAGCTCCAGGGAGAGCTCAGAGCTCTGCCAGGGCCTGGAGGGGCTCCAGGAGAGCTGGAGAGGGACTGGGGACAAGGCTGGAGGGACAGGACACATGGAATGGCTCCCACTGCCAGAGGGCAGGGCTGGGTGGGAGATTGGGAATTGGGAATTGTTCCCTGGCAGGGTGGGCAGGGCTGGGATGGAATTCCCAGAGCAGCTGGGGCTGCCCCTGGATCCCTGGCAGTGCCCAAGGCCAGGCTGGATTTTGGGTCATTTGCCAGTTGCAGTGGGGAAGTCCAAGAGCTCACACCTCTGAGCCATCAGACATCCCAAAGGCCTCTCCCAGTCAGATTTCCTCCAGGAGCTCCACAACCAGCCTGCCCTGGAAATGCCCTGCCAAGCAGAGGTGCAGCCAGCAGCCCTGCACAATAAAATGTGAATAAAATGATCCTACCCAGCAGTGCTGAGACCTGGAACAGCTCCAGGCACAGCTCCTCAGCCCTGTCCTCCCCATCCAGCCCCAAAGCAGCAGCACAGGCAGATCCCACCCTGAAAAGGCAAAAAAAACCCCACAAAATAAAACAGCCCTGAGTACTGGCATGGAGAGCCACAGGAAATCCAAGGGGCTGGGCTGAGGGAACACTTTTCCTTTGAGCTAAAAGAGACAGAAATTTTTCTTTAATAGTATTACACCTGCTTGGGAGCTGCTGTAATTAAAATTGAAATTCAATTTAATTATGGCACAGAAATGCTTGTGTCAGCCTGATCCCTTGAATTTATCACTTACATGGGCAGAAACCCAGGAGGCGAAGCTGACTCAGAAATCAAAACGCAGTTGTGGGTTCTGATGGGATCCTTCACACCCCTCTGGGATCTCTGGGATCCCTCAGACCCCTCTGGGACCCCTGACACAATTTGGGGATCCCTCAGACCCCTCTGGGACTTCTCACACCCTTTTGGGACCCTTCACACCTGTCTGAGATCCTTCACACCATTCTGGGACCCCCTGAGACCATTTTGGGATGCCCCCCACATCACCCTGGGATCTCTCACACCCTTTTGGGATCTTTCATGTCCCTTTGGGACACCCTGAGACCATTTTGGGACCGCCCCCCACCCCTCTGGGATCTCTCACACCTTTTTGGGACCCCTCAGCCCCCTCTGGGACCCCTAACCCCCGTCTCCCTGTCCCGGTGCCGGGGCTGTGCCCTTCTCCAGCGGGAGCAGAGGGAGCTGAGCCCATTCCAGGGTTCCAATGGACACATCTGACACCAATAACAGCTCAGCAGCAGCACCCATCCCTTTCTCTTTGGAAGGGCCATTTCCTCATCCTCTGAGGCCTCCAATTAAGGCTGCTCGTTTCTCTCTTCTTCAGGTGCTCACAAATCTGCAGGGGAAGGCGGGAGAGAGGCAAATCCATCACCCTTGCACAGAATTCCTGTTTATCCAGCAGCCAGCACCGAGTTCCAGCCACTCCACAAAGCAGTTTGTCCCCACACCCCATCCCCGCTGCCTCCTTCCCCACGGGGAACTTCTCCCTGCCTCCGAGGCAACAGATCCGCTTCCAGAGGGAGCAGGGATGAGGGGCACGGCCAAAAACTCCAGAGCTGGCTGGCCACGGGTGCCCAGAGCTGCTGGGCTGTGCTCAGGGCCAGCAGAGCGTCCCCCTCTGCATCACCTCTCCACACTTATCCCATTTTACCAGGTCCTGCCCCAGCAGCAGGACCCCAGAGCTCCCAGAACAGCTCCGTGTTCCTGGGCTGTGCCCAGAGCATCCCTGTGCCCGCCCCGGCTGCCTCCAGACCCTCAAAGAGCTCAGGGACCTTGGCAGCAAGTCAGAAACACCCGTGGCTTCCATTCCAGCCCATGGGAGAGGCTGCCAACCTTATGTGAGGCATTACAAGCCACAAGGGTTTGAGTAGAGTGATAGGGGAACTGACACAGGGTGGAAAAGTAGAATTTTGGGGGTTTTTAGAATGCAATTCAGGGGTACGGGATGGAGGAATCTGGGTGTGCCTTGGCCTTTTCCTCCTTCTTCTTGCCCTCCATGTCTCAGTGTGATGGTGACATTTTCTGTTGGTCTAGGGTAGGGACACCCTGTCCAATGTAGATTTTGGGTATTGCTAAGGGAACTGTAAACATGACACACAAAATTTGGGGTATACAATGTGGGAGACACCGTGGCTGGAAGGAGACTGCCACGGCTTCTGTGCTAGCCAGACCTGGGCAGGTCAGAGAGAAAATATTGTAGATAAGAAAAAACAACCTCAAAAACTCGGCTTCAGGCATTCCAGACCTTTTCTTCAGCGGCCGTGCGAAGGAAAAAAAGGATTTTCACACTGCTGGGGCCCTGCCAAGCTGACCCTGACAGGGTTAGAGGTGCCTGGGGTGTGTGTTCTGTCCCCCTCTGTCAGAGCTGGGGCAGTTCTCTCTGTTCACTGGGCAGTGTTTTCTTCATCTCTTCCACAACCAATCCTCCCTCCAGGAGATCTCTGCTGTTCATGGGACATTAATTATTAATTATCTTCTGTTCATGGGCTATTGATTATTAATTATCTTCTGTTCGTGACCACTGAGTGTCCCTGCATGGCTGAGAAAATTCCATCATCCATGGGGAGCTGCTCTGCCCAGGGGAGGAGCTGAGCATTTTTACTTGGATATAATCTGTGATTTTGGGACACCACAGCAGCCTTTGCCCACGGCATTCCCAGTGGAGCAGCTTTCTCCCCCCTGCATTCCCAGAGGAGCAGCTTTCTCCCCCCTGCATTCCCAGAGGAGCAGCTTTCTCCCCCCTGCATTCCCAGAGGAGCCCAGGCCCATCTCCCCCAGCCCTGGAGCTCCAGAGGAAAACTCCCCCCTTGTGCAGGATCCCTGCTCCAGCAGAAGCACAGCTGGCACTGCAGGAGGGCTGAGCCACCCTGGCATGGGGCTGCTGCCACCTCCCTGACCCACAGCCTGCCAGGGCTGCTCTGACTCTGGCAGTGCTGTTCTGTATTACTACATTTTTAAATTTATTTTCTTCCCTATTAAAAACTGTTATTCCTATTCCCATATCTTTGCATGAGAGCCCCTAAATTTCAAAATTATAACAATTTGGAGGGAGGGATTTACATTTTCCATTGCAGGGAGGCTCCTGCCTTCCTCAGCTGACACCTGGCTTTTCAAACAGAGACATCCGTGCCCACCTCCACATTCCCAAGGCTTGCTGGATCAACAGAGCAAATTCCACAGCACAATTCATTACAGAACTGATCTTCATGTACAGTAACGCTGGAGTGGGGAAAACATTCCCATAAAACATGAGAACCAATCCTGCTTGTCCAGAAACATCATCCTGGAGAAGGATTAGCATAAATTACAACAAATCCCAAACACAGCTGCACTAGCAGAGCATGGCCTGGCCCAGTGGGACAAGGGAATGGTTTTAAGCTGGAAGAGGAAGGATTTAGATGGGATTTTGGGCAGGAATTGTTCCCTGGCAGGGTGGGCAGCCCTGGCACAGGTGCCCAGAGCAGCTGTGGCTGCCCCTGGATCCCTGGCAGTGCCCAAGGCCAGGTTGGACACTGGGGTTGGAGCAGCTGGGACAGTGGGAGGTGTCCCTGCCTTGGCAGACAGTGGCTTTGAGGTCCCTTCCACCCAAACCATTCTGGTTTTCCATGATTTTCTCCAGCTTTTAGCTGCAGCCCAGGCGAGCTGTGGGCCCCCTGCACCTTGAGCTGGGCAGAATAATTGTCCCTCTTAGAAAAGTGGCTCTAAAAAGAGAAATGACCCAGCTAGATAAAATCAACGTGTCTGTGGATCTCATCATGAGCTGCTCTAACGCCCCACCGTGAGACCCAGCTCTGCTCTTGTGTGATTTTTGATTCATCTTCCATCAAGAGAACGTGGCACAAACATTGTCTGCTCTCATGAGCCAGGAAATTTTCTCAATCATCCCTTTCCAATCCCTCCTCTTAGCCTTTGAGGCAGCAGAGGAAGGCACATTTTAAGCTGCCATGGACAAGCTCTTCTCTCCTGCATGCCAGGGAGCTCTCAGGATCAGGAGTTCTGTTGAGCAGGGTAGAAATAAGATTTTCCTGGAGGGTATCGAAGTGGCCAAGCAGAGAGCAAAGCCCACAGACATCACCTGAGGGATCCAGGAGTTCTCTGCAGCCACTTCCAGGTGGGGTTGAGCTGGGAGAGCGTGAGAAATGGATTTGTGAAGAATGTTCAAACCTTGATGGAGAGGTCACACAGTCTTTGCATCTGTGTGCAAACACTGAGGTGCTGAGAGGCCAAAAACCATTTCTAAGGTGTTGTAAGCAGGAAATAGGTTTGGCTTCTGAAGGAATGGTGCTGAGTTTGACACCTCTTGTGCCATTCATCAAGACTGATAATGGAATAAAATCTTTAAAAGGCCTCTCAGTTGTGCCATGTCTGTAAAAAGTGGGAAAAGCAGCAGGAGAGAAGCCAGGACTGCAGGAGTGCAGCAGGAGGCTGATCTGCACTGAGCCAGCTGGAGAGGTGGGAGGGAGCTGCAAAATCCCCCCAGAAGGATCAGACCGGTTCCCCCAAAGGCTCACAGCAGCTCTTTGCTGGAGCTCCCTGCCCTGGGAGCAGGAGAGGGGCGAGCAGAGCTCATGGGCTGGACAGGAACATCTCCTGGGCTGGACAGGAACATCTCCTGGGCTGGACAGGAACATCTCCTGGGCTGGACAGGAACATCTCATGGGCTGGACAGGAACATCTCCTGGGCTGGACAGGAACATCTCCTGGGCAGGACACATGAACATCTCCTGGGCTGGACAGGAACATCTCCTGGGCAGGAGACAGGAACATCTCCTGGGCTGGACACATGAACATCTCCTGGGCTGAGCACAGGAACATCTCCTGGGCTGGACAGGCTGCAGGCCCCAGTGAATTCCCCCTGGCCAAAGCCCAGCAGTCCCTGGGTTAAACCAGGGCTCTCCACACACAGAGCCGAATTCCAGGATCAGAGGCAGGAGTGGGACTCCAGGAGCCCTTGAAGTGCAATCACAGCCATCACAAAGCCTTTGGCACTCAGCAGAGAGATTTAATACCTCGAGTCTCTTTGAAGAGCTCTGCTTTGGCTGAAGGCAGTCTCTGAGTGTCTGTCCAGGGGAGAGGGAACTGATATTTGACATTTATTGGACTTGTCAGGGCAGCAATGCTCACTCCCTGCTTTCTGGCAGACACAAACCTGCCTAAAGGGACCATCAGCCCCGTCCTGCCCTGCCTGCCCTGCTCACGGGTATGGCTGTGCCAAGGGGGTAAATCTGCTCAGTCCTGATTCCCACAGCAATGAATTCCTCACAAATGCTCCCAGACAGCGCTGCCAAGCCTCGGAGAGAGCCCTCCAGCCTCCTCCTGCCTCTCCCAGCCATCTGCTCTGTCCCTCAGGGCAGAGCAGGAGCCAGGGGCGAACCCACAGCTCTGGGAACACAATCCTCTTCTCCTGTCCCCCTCCCCTGCAGGGCCAGGCTGGCCTCACCCACCCTCCTCCTGCCTGGGTTCCAGAGTCAAACTGTGCCACCTCTGATGCACACAAATGAGTTAACACCTCTCTCTCTTCTGAGGCAGCTCCACACAACCTTCCAGTTGTTTTTATGCTTCTTCTGCCGCTGTTGTTTTATTTTTCACCTTGAGCAGCTCATTTCTTTTGCTTTCCAGGAAGCCTCGCTGAGCGAAGGATGAAGCATCGCCCTCGGTAAGAGCAGCACTGTGCTGGATAACCCATCAGAATGGCTTCCTGAAGAGCCCTCCAGGAGAGGAATGAGCTCTCTGCCTGGCCACCAAGGGCCTGGCAGGCTCTGACAGCTACCAAAGGAATTACCAAGGGGTTTAGGACACGAGCTGTGCTGGAGCACTGTTCCTTCATAAAACAAACTGAGCTGCCAATGCAAGCCCCACCCTTCAGATAGCCAAAAACCCCCAAAGATTCCAGAGCCAAAAGAGCATTTTTGATGCCAACTGAAACGTGAAATATTCCTGGGGCAATGAAGAGGAGAACGTTTCACGAGGCTGTGTTTCTGCAGCTCCAAGTGCCCAGGGCAGTGTGCTCCTGCTCCTGCTGAAGCAGTGTCAGGTATCTCACACCTGATTCACATCAAAAGTTCCCTGGAGCAGCCACCAATTCCCAGGCCAGGATTGGGAACATGCAGGGAGTCACCCATAACACACCCAGGCAGCACAGGGGGAGAGAAAATCTCTATTTATGGCTCTACACCTGCTCCATTTGGCTCTCACTGATGGATTCAATGACATTTTTCCTTCCTGCAGCCCCAGACTCTGAGCTGTGAGAGGCTGAAGCTTCAGGAGGGAGGAACCAGGACCATTCCTACTGTGGCATCAGCTTTATGGTCCAGGGAGGGAGAGCTTCCCTCAAACACAGCCCAGCAGTGCTTCAGCTTTGCTTCTGTGTGGAAATCAGCACCAGGAATATTTCCAGGCACCCCTGAAGGGGAAGGAGTGAAGCCCATTAAAATCCCATGGGAATGAAGGAATGTGTTTAATCCCAGTGGTGTGCAGAGCTTGGGCTCACCAGAATGGATTGGTGAGATTTTCATAAAATCCCAAATGCTTTGGGTTGCAGGGACCCCAAATCCCCCCCAGTGCCCCCTGCCATGGCAGGGACACCTCCCACTGTCCCAGCTGCTCCAGCCTGGCCCTGGGCACTGCCAGGGATCCAGGGGTGCCACAGCTGCTCTGGGAATTCATCCCCACCCTCCCAGGGAACAATTCCTTCCCAAAATCCCATCTAAAAATCTCCCCCCCTTCAGCTTCTGGATCATTCTGCATTTTTCTCTGTTTTGCTGGGAGTTCAAAAGGCTCAGAAGCGCAAACACACACACAGAAAACAAACAAAGCAAAGAGCAAAACCCCACCGAAGCCCTTTAGCTGTTTTCCCAGCAGCCTCCGAGCAGCAGATGCCACATCCCCGTGCCATAATCCAGCTTTGCTCAGCCTTGTGGAACCCCCCCGATGGATCTGGCCCAGCACCTGCCCTGGCTGCCAGGGACTCTCAGAGGCTGTGGCTCCCCAGCCCTGATGGTGTCCAGGTGCTGACCCCCTTGAGCTCCCCTCGCAGCCCTGCAGCAGCTCAGGGGCTGTGGCAGGCAGGAACTGCTGCTGGCCTGAGCTGCCAGGGCCCAGCAAACCCCCCTGGATGCTGCAGGTGCCCGGCTGGTCCCTCCCAGTTCCAGAGCTGGGAGAACCCCTCCGGGCCAGGGAGGACGTGCTGGGTGTGCCCCTCCTGCCAGGGCTGAAGCTCAGGAACGGGAAAAGCCAGAGGCAGGAACAGCCTGGCACACCTGGGGGGCTCACCTGGAGAGGAGCAGCTCCAGGGAGAGCTCAGAGCTCTGCCAGGGCCTGGAGGGGCTCCAGGAGAGCTGGAGAGGGACTGGGGACAAGGATGGAGGGACAGGACACAGGGAATGGCTCCCACTGCCAGAGGGCAGGGCTGGATGGGAAATTGGGAATTGGGAATTGTTCCCTGGCAGGGTGGGCAGCCTGGCACAGGATGGAATTCCCAGAGCAGCTGTGGCTGCCCCTGGATCCCTGGCAGTGCCCAAGGCCAGGCTGGACACTGGGGCTGGAGCAGCTGGGACAGTGGGAGGTGTTCCTGCCATGGCAGGGGTGGCACTGGGGGGGATTTGGGGTCCCTCCCATCCCAACCCAGCCCAACATTCCAGGGCTCTGGGCAGATTCCCAGCAGATTTCTGGCCAAGCCCCACCAGGCTGGGGACCCCACCCCACACCCAGCCTGCCCCAGTCCCCCTCCCACAGGGACAGAACACCCTCAAATCCAATGCCACCCTATAAATTAAACAACTCTTAAATATTAAAACCATAAATTGAAGTTCTTTTCTGGATTTCACCCCCTTTTGCAGCAGCACTTTGGTTCCCAGCTGCTTTTCTGGTCTGGTTTTTGTTTTCTTTTCCTAACTTTATGATTCTAGGGCAGAGCAAAGAAACTCCCTGGTTTCTGTCAGCCTCTGCTTGCTGGTGACTCAGGTGCTCTGGGGGGAAAGCCAAGGCTCTGGCTGCAAATGGAATTCATCCTCAAACTCCTAAACTGCTCCTGAATAGATTGAAAGCACAGATTTGAATCTGCATAGCTTTAAAGCACATCTTCATCATATTGGAAGCTTTAGAAGGAGTTTGTGTGTGAGCAACACCCCAAACTCATCCTGTGGGTTTTGTTTCAGAATCCATTTCAATAACAATCAGGCACTTTGAATTTTGAAGGAATGACATCAGAAGCTGACAGGAATTGTGCAGGAATGTGAATAAGGGATGGATACACTCAAATTTATCAGTATTGAAAGATTTTTCTTGTGTTCTTAAACACACACATTAAACTTCCTAAAGACATCCTGAGACACATAACTGGGATGGGAGAACTTTCCAAGGGAATGATGAATGAATTAGCTGTGAGTGAGGCTGATGGAACCCTGGCATCTCTCAAGTTGGAGGGGACCCTGAAGGACCCCTGAGTGCACCTCTGCTCCTTACCTGAGGTGACACCTCCTGCTTGCCTCTGAAGTTCCTCACCCAAATCCAGGTCTGTGACCTGCATCTGCTCCCTCCTCTTTTGTTTTTACCTTTTTCCTTCTCTTTTTCACTCCGATCTCTCTGTCCAGGGAGAGAATTCCACTGATTTGTCCTGCAGGATAAATGAGGCCTCCTCCCTCTCTTGGATGGTTAATCCTGGATTCTGAGCTCCAAGAGCAGCGTGCTCCCTCCCTCTGCCCACCTGTAAAGCTGCAGAGGGGCAAAGTCCCTCCTGCAGCTCAACCACTGCAGGGATGCTGGAGAAAAACAAACCAACCAGGCAGCTACCCCAAAAAAAAGCGATAAAAGGAACCTGAAAGGATTCTTGTCTCCATCCTCCATTCCCACAGCGCTGGGCTCTCCTGGCTGGCAGCACTGGGACACTCCCTGTTCCCAGGGCTCCTGTGGGGGAATGTTTTCCCTCAGCAATCTCAGCCCTGTCAGGCACAATCCCACATTTCCTTTGCACTGGGATGGCTCCAGGGCAGCCCAGGGCCGGGCTGTGCTCAGGGCTGGGGAAACTCAGCCCTGGGAACCTTCTCCCAGAGAGGGATGAGGAGAAAATAGAATCATAAAGCACTGGAATTGTCTTCCCAGGGAGGTGCTGGAATCACCATCTCTGGGTGTGTTTAAAAAGAGACTGGACGTGGCACTTGGTGCTACAGTCTGGTTGTGGTGTTAGGGCAGGGGTTGGACTTGGTGGTCTCAGAGGTCTCTTCCAACCTCGTTATTCTGGGATTCTGTGGTTCTGGGATTCTGTGATTCGGTGACTCTGAGATTGATTCTGTGTTTATGTGATCTGTGGTTCTGTGATTTTGTGATTGTGTGACTCTGTGATTGTGTGATTCTGTGGTTCTGGGATTCTGTGGTTCTGTAATTCTGTGATTCTGTCATTCTGGGATTCTGTGGTTCTGTGGTTCAGTGATTCTGTGTTTCTGGGATTCTGTGATTCTCTGGTTCTGTGATTCAGTGATTCTGTGTTTCTGGGATTCTGTGGTTGTGTGACTCTGTGATTCTGTGGTTCTGTGGTTCTGTGATTCTGTGACTCTGAGTTCTGTGATTCTGTGACTCCATGATTCTGTGATTCTGCGATTCTGT
>QUSF01000019.1:12737183-12748475 GCA_003676055.1 Chloebia gouldiae | reverse complement strand
GCTCGGAGGTGCCCAGGGGAGCATCCCCGGCGGGCAGTGCCAGCTCTGCGCTGCCCAGCCCCGGGGCACAGCAGCAGGGGACAGCAGGGGACAGCAGGGGACAGCAGGGGACAGCAGGGGACAGCAGCAGTGGCCGTGGGGCATCGGCAGAGCCGCAGCCCAGGGAGCTCAGAGCCGTGGCACAGGCAGGGGGAGCAGGGACAGGGAGCTCAGCCTGGCACCAGCCCCGCTCCAGCCCCGAAAGTGCCACCTTGGCGATGCCACATCTGCGTGTGCAGCCAGGCAAGGGCACGGGGACAGCTCGCTCCTCCCAGAGAGCTCCGGCACGGGAATATGCCGGCAGTCCCTGCACCAAGTCCTCCGTAATTCACAGTTCCACAAGTTACATCACTTCATAGCAGATCCTTTGGGCTTTCTCACCTTTAATGCTTCACTATCAGAGCATTTTTCTTAGATCACTGAGAAATCTCAGATGCAGGCACACAGCCTTGAGGCCAGAGCATCCCAAAGATCTGTGCAACTGGCACAGCTTCCCTGCCAAAATTCACAGTTATTCCCACTTTCCCAACTAAATCATACCACAGCAAGCTCTGCAGAGCTTCCCAAGCTGCAAACAAAACCAGATTTGCTGCTGTCTTTCCATGGCAAAAGATTGTTCAAAATAATTTTTCTTATTGATTTATTCCCCTGAGGCTTAAACTCTTTTTGTTTAAAGAAGAAATTTTAACGTGAGGGGCAAAGCTTTGTAGCCAGAGGATTTAGAGCTCAGCACGGTTGTTTTCTAAATTCTAAATATTTCTGAATTCAAGTCTTAAGGCACAAGGAAACTCCAAACATTAAAACAGCAAACCCAGCTCCTAAGAAATGATCTCTTTTTAAACCAGCTGAGTTCCTTGGCTCGGAGAGTGGGATGTGCTCTCCCTCTAGAGCTGCAGCTGGAGCCCAGAGCTGGAGGGAGAGGAGCGTTCCTGCTGCTGGTGGTTGCTGTTCTTACCCATTCAAAGCCAGCAGTGGCCTTGAAAATCCATTTTTGCATCAAATCCTCCCACCAGCATTTTATCCAGCCTTGACCAGGGGCCTGAACACATCCCAGAGCCCACTTTATCAAATAGCTACAAGAAAATCACTCACAAACCTCCTATTTCCACTGTCCCAGCACTCATTATCCTCAGCACATCTTCCTCTTCACTTCTGCCATTGTGATACAATCAAGCAAATTTCCCCTGAAGAGTTTAATTAAAGCCCTCTCTGCTCAAAAAAAAAAAAAAAAAAAAAAAAAAAAAAAAGCTGCAGGATTGCAGGATCACTCCTTGGAACAGCACAGGAATAAAAAGCATTTGCCTCATGCCCATTCAAACATGTGAAGTGCAGGCAGGGAAAAGAGGAATAAATAAAAGCTCCCAGGAAGGAGCTCTCCAGGCAGAGCCATCTGCTCCCAGTGCCCGCAGGAGAAGCAGCTCCTCTGCCTTGGCAGGAAATGGCAAACAGGGAGGACTGGGGGAGCCGGGAGCTCTGCCCTGTCCTGGCACTCGGCAAAGGTCGGGAATAATCTGCTTTCCACGCTGCTGAGCAGTGCAGGGCAGCGGGGCTGCGGGGAATGCTGCCCTGGGGCTGGGAAGGGGAGCTGGGAAGGTGGGCTGAGGCACCTCCCAGTGCTGCAGGTATTTCACACTTTTATTGTGCTAGAAGGAAATGGGCTGGAATTCACGGAATTCACAGGATGGCTGGGTTGGAAGAGACCTTAAAGATCATCGAGTCCAGCCCAGCCCCAGCACTTCAACTCAACCACCCAGGCTTTGTTAAACACACTCAGGGATGGGACTCCACCACCTCCCCAGCCCCTGGGAATTCCCAAAATTCCCCCAAATCCCCCGAATTCACAGAATCACTGGGTTGGAAGAGACCTGCAACATCATCGAATCCAATCTAACCCCAACCCCTCAACTCAACCACCCAGTGCCACATCCAGGCTTTGGTAAACACACCCAGGGATGGTGACTCCAACACCTCCCCGGGCAGAACATTCCAGAACTTTATCAGCTTTCTGTAAATAACTTTTTCCTGATAGCCAACCTGTATTTCCCTTGATGGAAGTTAAGGCTGTGTCCTCTGGTTCTGTGAGCTCCTGGAGACAGAGCCCAGCCCCAGCTGAGCACAGCCACCTTCAGGAGCTGTGGGAGGTGTTTTTTATCAAATAGCTACAAGGAAATCACTCACAAACCTCCTATTTCCACTGTCCCAGCACTCATTATCCTCAGCACATCTTCCTCTTCACTTCTGCCATTGTGATACAATCAAGCAAATTCCCCCTGAAGAGTTTAATTAAAGCCCTCTCTGCTCAAAAAAAGCTGCAGGATTGCAGGATCACTCCTTGGAACAGCACAGGAGCTGTGGGGAGTGCTGAGGTCAGCCCTGAGTCTCCTTTTCCCCAGGCTGAACACCCCCAGCTCCCTCAGGGGTTCCTCACAGGGTTTGTAATTGTAAATTCAGGTGAACCCAGCTGCTCTGGGAATTCCATCCTCCCAGGGAACAATTCCTGCCCAGTCTCCCATCCAGCCCTGCCTCTGCTTCCTAAGGAATATTTAGCATCCCTTCCCTTTTAAAAGCACTTTGGGAACAAAATCTGTCGAAGCTGTTTGGCAGATGCTGGAAAATAGAGCCAGGGTTCCCCAAAGCCCTCAGGGAGCCACTGGGAAAGGCAGGAAAAGCCCCAGATCCACTGCTGTGGATATTTCACCCCCTGGAAGAGTTCCTGTGTCCCAGAGGGGACAGGAGCTGGTGTCACCCTGCCTGAGACCCTCAGACTCCCTGTGGGAGCAGCCCAGGCAGGAGCTGCAGCTCCCGAGACCTCCTTGGACGCCCTTTGCTTCAGGGGGTGCAAAGCTCCTCGTTTGTAGCACGGGCAGAGGTTTAATGATGGGATGGCTTTTCCTCAGAAGTGTCTAAAGGCTTCTAAAAGGCTTTGAGCATGAAAGGGAATGGGAGATCAGGCCGGAATTGTGCCTGATTTGGTGTTTTTCGCTGCTTTCTCTCCCCTTCCCCTCTGCCAGGCTCGGGATGGTAATTAGAGCACTTTACCTTCCCCCTGGAAATTGGAGTCATTACGGGAGCCTGGGAAGAAGGAGCTCAGCTCATCCCTGTTCCACAGAACAGCTCCTGAAAATACAGCCAGGCTGTAATCACCAGGATGACACAGCCTGAAATAACAAAGCCAAGCTTTAATTTAGCCCTGACTAACGTGGCCCTGCAAGGACCTCTCCAACCACTCTGCCAGGGGGTTTAGGTGGAAAAAGAGCAAAAGCTGACCCGCAAAAACAGCAAAAAGAAATCCTCCCTGGCAAATCTCTGTAGCATTAATCAGGACAACATAAATGTTCATTTGAAGGGAGGGTAATTTAGCTCCACATGATCCAAAGCCCACCATTTCCCAACATCCTAAAAGCTTTTCTAACTAACACAGCTCTTAAACTGTCATGTGCTGCCTCTAAACCATCTCAGTCTCAACCTCAGCCACTAATCTCTGATGAAAGAATCTCTCTGGTGAAAGGGACTCTCAGGGCCGTGGCTAAAAATTTAATGAGTCAATTATTTGGTATCATTTTAACGGAATCATTTCAAGAACATGAAATTGATGCCACCTGTGGAATACCTTTTGTATTTTTGACAAATTCGGGGCTTATTCAGGTCTGAGATTGGGGTTTCCAGCAGCCCTTTTGTGCAGTTATTTACAATTCAGCTTAATTACAGCATCCTGCAAGCTCAGCTGTCAGCCCTGACGTTACATAACCCTCTTTAAAAGAAACAGATTATTTAATACAGGAATTGGAAACTGTGACAAAAATCCAGAGAATGAAATAGAAATTTATCTTTCTGAACGCATTTTCATTGCCCCATAAATTTCCCTGAGAGCTCTGGGAGGCAAACAGGGCTCTGTTGAATTTATAGAATGATCTTATTCCAGTTATAGGATGGAATAAAGGATAAAAGTCTGTTTGATCCCTGTGTTCTAACAGGAGGTTCCTAAAGAGTTTCAAAATGCCAAGTGTAATGTTAGTTTTACACAGCAATTGGGTTTGTTGAGACTGATGATACCTCTTTTAATTAAAAAAATATGGAGAAATTAAACATCAAAATTAAATATCAAAAGGAATATCAAAACAACTTAAGTAGCAAGGTCAAAATCTGGACGTGGCCTTGTTGATGTCCTTTGGAAATAATGGATTTTGACATCCAAATGTGGGGATTCATTTCCTAACCTGAAAAAACCCACGTGGCACCCAACACAAATCATTCATTCAAACAGGGGCTGTTAAAAATGCAAACAAATAAAAGAGGGAACCCTGAGAAACAGAGAGAGGTGTGCTGAGAATATAAAAAACCCACCTATAAAACCACTCTTAAAAACAGCTATAAATAACCTGTGACTTAACTTTACACATCTATAATATATAAATAATAAGGGTTTTAAACTCCCTCATGGCTGAGCAATCAAGGAGAAAGCCACTCCTGGAGACTCAGGACTACCAGAACTCCCTGCTACGCATTTTAAAAGCAAGCAGCAATTACGAAGTTTCCTGATCAAAGCTTTTAATGCTGAATTTTCAAAGCAATTTGTAACCATTAAGCAAATGTTTCAGCTCATGGGCAAGGCAAACATCGCTGTGCAGCTCCACTGAAGAGTTAAATTTGAGTAAAAGAGGAAAAATGAAACTTCCAGGGTTATGCAAAGAATTTGTATCATTTGAACCAGAGCATAAAGCCCCAGTTCATCCTTTTCTGCCTTAAAGAGATGTGGAAGCTCCTGCCCTCCTGTAATTGTTTTTGTGATAATATTTGCATTATTTTATTGAGCAGGAGGAGAGTCACACTTTGAAATATCAGCACCAGCCCAGAAAACCATTATGAGAAGCAATTACTGCAGGTTACTGATTTGGAGCATCAGGGGAGATGGATTTTCTTTGGGCTTGGATTTAAATTTAAAACAAGAATTCTATCAGACCCTGCACATCAGATTAATGCTAATAAAGCTCTGGAGGGGTTTGGCCCCTCTGGGTTGGACAGGGGGTAAAACCCAGAACTGGGCTGAGCCCTCTCCAAACAGAACCTTGGGAATGCCTGAGGCTCCTCATCCCTCAGGAGTCACCTGGACTTGGGTATTTAGTGAAGGAAAAGCTGTGGGAAAGACTTAGGAGCAGTTTGGGACTCACTCCCAGGACAAAAAATCCAGTTTATCCAATATCCAACTCCAGGTGAAAAGTGGCACGAAGTTTTCAGGAATCTGGGGCCTTATCTTCAGCCCTGGGGTTGGTGGGAACAAACAAAGCTCCTGAATCCCCAAATCCTTGGTTCAGACCAAGGATTTATCATTTTCCTGCCTGAATCCAAGGCCAAAGCCAGGTTCAGACCAAGGATTTGCCATTTTCCTGCCTGAATCCAAGGCCAAACCCCAGGAGCCCCAGAGCTGCAGGGCTCTCCCGAAGCTCCCTGAACCCATTCCCAAGTTCCTGCAGGGACCACAGTGTTCCTGCCTCTGGGGAGGAGAAAATCTGGGTTTTTTCTACTTGGGAACATTTTCCAGGTTTGTCAGAGTCCAGCACATCCCTTTGGCTGCCCTGGCTGCCCCTAGACCCTGGCAGGGGCTCAGAGACCCTGGCATGAAATCAAAACCACCTGTGGCTTCCATTTTAGCCCATGGAAAAAACTGCCAGCTTTGTATGTGGAATTACAAGCCACAAGGGTCTGAGTAGTGTGGGAGTTGGATTAACACAGTGTGGAAAAGAATGGAATTTTGTGATTTTTAGAATGGGGTCCAAGGGGGTACAAGATGGAGGAATTTGGGTGTGTCCTGACCTTCTTCTCCTTCTTGCCCTCCATGTCGTGGTGTGATGGTTTTCTATTTAAAAAGTTATCTATATGTATCTATATAACTTTTAAAAGTTTTCTATATAAAACGTTATATTTTAAGGCAGAGACACTGTGCAACATCGATATTGGCACGTTATTGTAAACATGGCACAGGTAGTTTTTGGTATAAAATGCAAAGCAAGAGTGAAGAGTTACATGTGGGTTACTGCAGAAAATAACTGAATTCCACCCAAATGGAGGGGTGTAACCCTAAAACATCATCTCAGGTGGGAGAAAAACCCATCCCATTCCAGCCCTTCCGTGGACAGCAACACCTTCCACTACCTCAGGTTGCTCCAAGCTGTTAAAAACCTGAATTATTTCCATGTCCTGGTGATACTTCAAGTGTGAACACATCCAGCTGCTCTGGAAAAACACTGAAAATTAAAACAAATAAAATTGAAACACTCAGATTTCAGAGAATCCCAGACTGGTTTGGGTTGGAAAGGACCTTAAATCCCACCCAGTGCCATGGGCAGGGACACCTCCCACTGTCCCAGGCTGCTCCCAGCCCCTCCAGCCCCTCTCCAGGTCTGGCTGGGTATGAATTTCACAGCAGAAATACTCAATTTTTCATTGAGCATGCAAAAATGAAAAGGATTAGTGCTTAATAGATGATCTTTCATCATCTGAATTTTAAATGCCTTTTAGAGCAGCTTCATTATCTGCTCAGTGGAGCTTTATTTGTAGCAATGCTTCTTCCAGCAGCCCAACGAGGGGCCAGCAGGAAAAAAGGGATTTGGTGGAAACTTAACTGCCCAGGAAAGCAGAACAAAGTAAATGGTGGGAATTGTGAGGAATTATCACCAGCTTCAGAGGAGCCACAACACAGGGGCCAGGGATGGACAGAGGGGCCAGCATTCCAGGGGAGAATTCCTGTGGGATGGAGATCCAGCGTTCCAGGGGAAAATTCCTGTGGGATGGGGATCCAACATTCCAGGGGAGAATTCCTGTGGGATGGAGATCCAGCATTCCAGGGGAAAATTCCTGTGGGATGGGGATCCAGCATTCCAGGGGAGAATTCCTGTGGGATGGAGATCCAGCGTTCCAGGGGAGAATTCCTGTGGGATGGGGATCCAACATTCCAGGGGAGAATTCCTGTGGGATGGAGATCCAGCATTCCCAGAGGAAAAGCAGAATTCCCCATCCACAGAGCTTCCACCTGTTGGGAATGCAGCAGTGCCAAAATGCTGGAAAAAGGAGAGAAGAGAAAACAAGATGGAAAAGCAGCACTGAAATGTGGGAAAAAGGAAAAGCAGGAATCTGCAGGGATCTGCACCACCAGAGTTCATTTTTGAGGGTAAATCAGGATCACAGTAAAGCAATATTTCAGGAATCTTCCCTTTGGAATACACAGGGTTTGGTTTTCCTGCAGGATTTGTGTGAATCCAATAAAATGAATAATTTATGGATACCTATGGAACCCAGTCTTGCCCTACAGCACACACATGCTTTAAACTCTCAGTTTTCTTCAAACATTCTCTCCAGTTTGGTTTGCTCTGGATATTTTTGAGTTTGTTTTGGGGTTTTGAGGTGTTTTGGGGGTTTTTTGTTGGTGATCACCCGCTCCAGGCCCAGCTCCTGCAGCATTCCCAGGCTCCAGGTGGACATTTCCATTCATCACACTCCAAAATTCCCAGTATCCCTCTCAGGTGCCTCAAAGGGTGCTGGGGAGGAGGAGCTGCTGTGGGAAGCCCTCTGCCCAGCCCTGGCTGATTTTGGGAAGGGAGCACAGGGAATATCCAATCCCAGAGGCTTGGGATCCCTCCATGAGCGGCCTGCCTGCAGGTATTGAACATTTTTTGGACATTTCCCCAGGCACGGCCCATCTCCAGGCTGCAGGACCAGGTGTGACAGGGAGCAAGGGAGCCATAAGGGAATTTGGGAACTGTGCAGCCCAGATCCCAACACCAGCATTGCCCCTGCACCCCGTGGTGCCCAGGCACTATTTACAGCCTGGGTGGCAAAATAAAAATTGCAAGGAACTTCCTTCTCTGTGCTGAAACTTCGTTGTCTCTGCCGTTCCTGGAGGTTTTATTCCTCCTTTTTTCAGGAAGCTGGAGAAGAGCCCCCTGGAATGAGCAATGTGCCTCCTGTCCCTGCCTGGGATCCCAGCAGGATTGTTCTCACTGTCACACTCTGCCTGCACCCAAGTCCCCAGCCAGCCCCGCTGCTTTGTGCCATAAAACCCAGCCTGGAACCAGGGGGAGGGCGATGACAGAGAGGAGCTGAAATCGCTGCAGGGCTTTTCACACTTTTCCCTGGAATTATTCCCGCCCTGGAAAACGAAGCAAGTTTTGCCATCTGCCCACAAACCTCTCTCTGTTTCCAGCTTTGACTTTGCTGCTGGTCTCCATAAATCTCAGATTCCTATGGAAATCACAAGGATCCAAGGGATTGAATAAAGATGGATGAGGGCACCTCAAAGCTGGTGTGGGCTGGCAATTGTCCACCTGCTTCCTGAGGCACAGGGCTGGGAAAAGAGAATGGAGAGGAGAGAAAATTCCCACTGCAAAAGTGCTCCAAATGACCTGGAAAACAAGACTTGTTTGGTTTTTTTTCTCTCTTTGGAGAGGAGGGATGGCTGCAGCAAATAAATGGTGGAGGAAATTGCCTGGAGTTAATTACTTATCCTGTTTATTGCTGCGCTGCAATCAGACCGAGCTGGTTTCTAGACATCCTCTTAAATCCAAGGAAACAAACAGCAACAATGACTGGGAAATGAAAATATCCCCAAAATATCCCCCAAAATATCCCCGAGTGTCCTGCAGACAGCACGGGGACGTGGCAGAGCTGCTCCAAGGTTCTCCAGATGTTCCATCCAGCGGGATGCCAGGACACGGGTGTGGAACCCCCCAGGCACGGATTCTGTCTGTTTGGGAAACAGGAAGAAATCGGGGTGGGTTGTTGTGTTTCCCTCTGGTTCCCAAGGTCCCTCTGGGGTGGATTTCATTCCCTGCAGGTACTGGGGCCTTGTCCATAAGTCATGGAATCTGGGAATGAGAACCAAAGCACTTCCTCTGCCTCGCTGCGTGGTCACCTTCTCCACAAACCACCCCACAATAATTCCAGTATTGTTTATCCTGTTTCTCCAACACCAGGAATTCTCCTCTCCTGTTATTTGCCTTCATCACTTTCACACCCTGGAATTATGTGAATTCTCTCCCTTGGTTTTTTGGGGTTTTTTTTGTTGTGTTTTTTTTTTTTTTTAATTGTGGAGAGAAGCCACTTCAAGCTGGACTAAGCAGAGCCTAGACATTGGAGCAATTCCAGAGCATGAAAATCCCACAGCCAAGAACCAGGAGTTTTCCAGGGTCTTGCAGAATATTTCCATGGCTGTGACTTAGGGAGCTTGTGGGGCATGTTGAGCTGTGGAGGCTGAAATTCCTGCTTCACAACTAATAATAATAACAGTAGTAAGAATCATAATAATTCATAAATTAAAAATGAATAAACTAATACAAATAAAACAATAATAATAAAGTAATAATTAAAACTAAAATATAATAATAATAATACCAATACCAATACTACTACTACTAATAATAATAATAACAACAATAATAATTTTAAACACCCCAAAACCCACCAAAATCCCCCAATTAATTTCCAACCATTTTGTTCTTCCATCAGTTAAGCCCCAGCTTTCTCTACCTGAATTCCTCACTTCTGATCCACTCTCTGATACCAATTTACTCCTAAAAAATACAAGAACAAATATTTTGGGATGCCTCCCAGGCACCCCGATGGCCCCATTTCATCTGCTGCATTATCGAATTCCATTGCAATTATTGGCCTTATTTCATATTTTAATGTAATTATGCTTGGCCTTTGCTCTAATAAACACCTGAACCAGGAATTCAGACAAGAAACTCAAACACCCTGAGCCCGCTGAGGAGAAAATGCTGAGAGAAAGGTGATGGTGCTCCAAGAGCTCTGCTCCCAATCAATACCGAATACATTCATAAATTAACAATCACTGCAGAGTCAACCAGTCATTGCTGGAGGAACACTGCGTAATTAAACCATGGGAATGAATAACCAATTAAAATTTAATTTTCATTTTTGGTTCATTTTTTAAGCCTTTGGTTAAAAAATTAACTTGGCTACCTGACTTTGTTTCTGCTGGAGGTTACACTGGTCACGACTCCAAACACTGGATTTGGATTTTTAATGGGATTTGGGCCATACCTTGGGAAAGGGAAGGGAAAGGGAAAAGATATGAGAAAAGGAAAAAAGGAAAAGGAAAAAAAGGGTAAATAAAGTGGAAAAAAAGAGGAGAAAAGGGGGAAAAAAGAGGGGGAAAAGGGGGGAAAGGGAAAAAAAGGGGAAAAGGAAAAGAAGAATGAACCCAAAAGCAAATATTGCAGTTGAAATTCTCAACATGAAAACTCAGAAAACACCTCCAAGATCATCCAGTCCAACCTTTGGCCTCATCAACTAAACCAGATCAGCTTCTCCAGAATCATCCAATAATTCCCCACAAATCTCTTGGCTGTTCTGCTGTTTTCCTGGGATAAATTCCAAACCAAGCCCTTTGCCTTGAAACACCAGCCTTTAAATCTCTCCCTTAGCACTCGTGGAGGGATGAAAGGAACAAGGAACAGCCACACAGAGATAAACTGGAGGAAATGAGTTCCATCAGCAGCCCTTCCAGGGGCTGAAACACAGGAATTCATCCTTTTGGGAAATGTCCAGGAGCTATACACTGAATTTTGAGCTATTTTGGGCAGGATTGACGTGGGTGCAGAAAAAAGGAAATGTGTCTCTGGTTGGGTTTGGGGAGGCAGAGGACACAAATGTCTGTGTCAGGAAGGTGACACCCAAGAGCATCGTGGTGGCTCACTTGGCCTTTGCTGCACAGGTCAGTGCAGGAATCGAATTTCCCTCAGTTTTGATCACTGCAGTTAAAAATGGCTTTTCAGCAGAGAGGGGAAAAGAAGCAGAGCAAGTGGGGAAGGGAAAAGGAAAAAGAAAAGAGAAAAGGAAATGGGAACATAAATGAGAAAAGGGAAAAAGAAAGGGAAAAGAGAAAAGAAAATGGGAACATAAATGGGGAAAGGGAAAGGGAAAAGGGAAAGGGAACAGGGAAAAAGAAAGGGAAAAGGAAAGGGAAAAGGAAAAATGGGAATGGGAAAGGGAAAATGGGAATGGGAATGGGAAAGGGAAAGGAAAAGGAAAAATGGGAATGGGAGAGGGAAAATGGGAATGGGAATGGGAAAGGGAAAGGAAAAGGGGAAAAGAAAAGGGGAAAGGAAAGGGGGAAGGGAAAAGAGAAAAGAAAAATGGAAAAGAAATGGGAAAAGAAAAACAGAAAAGGAAAAGGGAAAAGAAAAGGCAAAAGAAAAGGGAAAGGGAAAAGAGAAAGAGGAAAAGGGAAAGGGGAAA
>QUSF01000019.1:12709356-12737173 GCA_003676055.1 Chloebia gouldiae | reverse complement strand
AATGGAAAAGAAATGGGAAAGGGAAAGGGGAAGGGAAGAGGAAAGAGAAAAGGGAAAGGGAGAAGGGAAAGGGAAAAGGGAAAGGGAGAAGGGAAAGGGGAGAAGGGGACAGGGGGGAAAAGAGGAAAAATAGGGAAAAGGGGGAAAAAAGGGAAAAAGGGAAAAAACAGGAAAAGGAAAGGGGAAAGATACCCCCAGCTAAGTGTCCAGAGTGAAAGTGAGTTGGAAGAGCTGAAAGCAGAGCCCAGCTGTGCCCGGCCAGGAGCAGGACAGGCCCCGAGGCAGGAGGGGGGTGCTGCTGCTCGCATCCAAGGAATAGTTAATGAGATTCCTTACACAAATGTGCTTTATCACAAACCTGGCTGAGTTTGCACAGGTACAAAAAGAGTTTGCTCAATTGAGCTGACACGGGAGGTTTTATTGAGATAATAAAAGGAACTATCAGGAAAAATAAAAGATAGATCCTTGCTGGAATCAATCAAAAAGCCTTGAAGAGACTAACAGGAAAGCCAAGCGAGTTTTGCCTGCCAATTCAGGAGTTTAAAGGAGGCAGAAAAATACATTTCAATTATGCAATCAAAGATCACTGAATGGTCCAAAGGCTATAAAAACAGGGGCTGAAATATTAAAATAGATAAATCTGAAATAACCCCAAAGACAGGCAGCTCAATAAAGACAACACCAGTGAGAAGTAATTACAGGGGGAGAAGTGAGCAGTTTGTGAATGAGTTCCCTGGGCCTCAGCCACTGGATTTGTGCAGGAACATTTTCTTCTGAAGGAATAAAAAGTGTGAGAAAAAAAAAAAGCAGAGAAATGCCAGGGAGGTTATTATGGATTTAAAGGGAATTTTGGTAACATGTGAATGGAGGTGTGCCCCATGGGAAGGAGCTTGGAGCATGAAGAGGAAAAGGGAAAGGACAGGTGAAGTTAAAAGTCATATTGGGAATTACTGGGAACTGAGAGAAGGAAAACTGATTATATTTAGAAGATAAAAAAATTCTGATATGCAGGAAAATTTACAAGCATGAAAATTTGAAGATTTTTACAGAGGACATGAAATTCCTTCTTCCTGGGTGCTCACTGAATGTTTATTGGGGCAAATCTTTCCCTGTTTTTCAGGTTGTGTTCAGCATTCCCGGCTCCTCCCTGTGGGTTTTGTATTCCAAGGATCTCCCTGCCCCACTGGTGCCTGCTGGGATGGCTGCAGCAGGAATTCTGGGTTTGCAGGGCACACTTCCAGTGCAGTGATGGAGCTGTTGGACAGGGGTGCAAAATCGTATGAGGAATAGGAAAAGTCAACCACAGAGTTGGAGTTTGGGGTCACAAACATAAACCACAAAATCCCAGGCTCCCAAAATTCACTCCAACTTTGAATATTGATCAGGGAACAGAGGGAGACAGCTCAGATGTGCAGGCAGGACCTTGGCTCCACCACACCAGGCAAATTTCCTTTTTTACCTCATTTCTGTAGGAAGCTGAGGACATTTTCTCCCCTGTGGAGTGCCTGGGCTGGGAATGCTGGGCACTTCTGAAAGGCTGTTAAAAGACAAAACAGATTTGTTTCATCCATGAAGGAAAACCCAGCAGGTGGTGGGAGCTGTAGTAATCCAAAATCCCCTTTTCCCAGCCCAAACCTCAGGCTGTCCCCCTGAGCTGAGCAGAATCCACTAAAGCAGCAAGTCCTCACATTTGGAGTAATGAAAATCTGGCTACACTGACTTAAGGCAATTCGCAGTTGTTAAATTTAATTTCCCATCAATAAATATAATTACCTAATTCAATTTCTGCCTCTTAATAAAAATGGTTTCCAATGTCGTTAGAGCCTCGATCCCCAATATCTGAGGCTGCTCAGGATTATGGGCTGTGTAAATACAATTTCTGCAAGCAGATGGATTTTCCATGCAGATGGAGAAACACAAATTGGAATCAGTGGCTCTGGCAGCTTCCAACACCTTCAACCTGAAAAAAAAAGAGAAACAATAAAGTTACAGAGTTTTTTTTTCCTCTGTCTTGCTGAGGAAGGGAAAGCTCTGCTTGTGCCTTCTTTAAATTGACAAGGCTTAAGGTGTTCCTTTTCAGGGATTTAATTACCTAAAATATATCCCCAGCAGAAAAATTAGGAGTGTCCTCGAGGTTTATTTGCCACTCTGCAAACACTGGAGCTCCCTCTCGAAAGGGAAATTTCCTGCCTGGAATGATGGTGCAGGTTTAATGAAGCCACTTGACCACAGCTCTGACAGCCAGGAGAGGATTTCTCCTCACAGATCCGTGTCAAAATGCGATTATGAAAAAGGCCTCGAGCTGCACTGGGGGGTTTGGTTGGATAATGGGAAATTTCTCCATGGAAAGGGTTGGCAGGCACAGGAGGGGCTGCCCAGGGAGGAGTCACCCTGCAGGTGTGCAGGGAGGGTGGATGTGGCACCTGGGGACAGGGAGAGTGGTGAATGTGGTGGTGGTTTGGGTGGGAAGGACCCCAAATCCCACCCAGTGCCACCCTGCCATGGCAGGGACACCTCCCACTGTCCCAGCTGCTCCAGCCCCAGTGTCCAGCCTGGCCTTGGGCACTGCCAGGGATCCAGGGGTGCCACAGCTGCTCTGGGCACCTGTGCCAGGGCTGCCCACCCTGCCAGGGAACAATTCCCAATTCCCAATATCCCACCCAGCCCTGCCCTCTGGCAGTGGGAGCCATTCCCTGTGTCCTGTCCCCCATCCCTTGTCCCCAGTCCCTCTCCATCCTTCCTGTGGCTCCTCCAGGCCCCGTGAGGCCACCCTGAGGTCACCCCACCCTTCTCCTGTGCAGTTCCAATGCCAGCTCTGCCAGCAGAGCTGCTCCATGCTCTGAGCATTTGGTGCCTCCTCTGGATTCTCTGCAGCAGCTCCAGGTCCCCGTGCCGGGCCAGCTCTGCAGGTGGGGCTCAGCTGGGCACAATTCCCCTCTCCTGCTGCCCACGGGGGTATTTGGCTCTCTCCTTGGCCAAAATCTCCTCCCTGTGTCCCCTTCCAGGGCTGTGCAGAAGTTCCCACCTCAGGGATGGATTCGGAAGCTCAGCTTGGGAATGGCACCAACCCCCAGGCGCTGAGTGACCCAAAGGCCCTGCCCCAGTGAGAACCCATCACTGCCCAGCTGCCACCTGCAATCCAAGCACTCCTGAGCACCAGCAGAGCAGGAGGAGAGGGGAAAAAGGGAATGAAGGCAGCCTGAAAAAAACTAAACCAGAGAAAAGTTTGCAGAATACAAATCAGAGCTCAAGCACAGCTGGTGTGGAGCTTTTAATTGCTTTTAAGGGAAGCAATTCCCCGTGGGCTGGGAAGATGGGACAGCTTGAGGTCTGCAGTCATTTACCAAGTCTGTTGTTCTGAGGTGCCTTCAGGCAGAATCACTTCTCTCTTTGCTGGGCTTTCTTTCTTTCCTTTTTCATATTATTTAGCTGTGGGAAGCATCATTCCAGCCCGCCATGTTCAAATTTGTTTTCGTTTTCCTGGCAATTAGGCCAGATCTGGTGGAATGGGGGGGTTCTCCCAGCAGGGCAGGGATCTGATGGCACCAGGCTGGGCTGGTTGGGGCAGGGACACCCCCAAACCCCACCTGCAGCTTCCCAGCCTCCGCTTCCATGTGCTGGGAACGCATTTTCCAGCTGAATAAAAAATGGTGTTTGCTCCTTTTCCATCACAGGAAACTGCGTGGGGAGTTCCAGCAGGGAGGAAAAGCATAAATGCACGTTTTGCCACCCAAATTCCAAAGGGAATCTTGGCTTGTCCCATTTCTCTCCCTGCACAAACGTTGTTCCCTTCATGCTCTCTCTCCCCATTCCCAGGCACTGGACCCACGTCCCAGATTTTCACGTGGAAAATCAGACTCCAGGCTCAGCCTCAAGGCCAGTCCAGATCAAAATGGACAAAGTGAGGCCAGGAATCCCAGGAGGCTGGGGAAGGAAGGCAGGAGCCCCTCCTGGGGGAGGCCTGGAACGTGGTTCAGACCCCCTGAACACCCAGGCCTGATTCCTGGGGACCAGAGCCAGGAGAAAACAGGGAGAGCTGGTGATTCTGTGGGATATTTGCTCTCTGAATTGGGCTATTGGCGTGTTCTGCCAGCCCATCCCAGGTGTCCAAGGTGCAGAGGGAATTCCCCACCAGGAGAAGGTTCCTCAGCCAGGAACAATGACTGCAGAGTTTGGCCATGTTCCTCAGCAGAGCCCAAAGTGCCTCTCCAGGAATCCCAGCAGCCACAGGAGAGCTCTGGGGTGTTTTTTGGGGATCCAGTTCCCTCTGCACTCCTCCCTGCAGCCCCTCAGGAGCACTTCCAGCCCAGCTGAGCTGGGGTCAGCCCTGGGCTCCACACGGGGCTCTGTGCCTGGGGTCCCCAAGAAAACAAACGAAAGGAAACCAAAAATTGCTGGGAAAACCACGAATCCAACACTTCTGGCTCTGACATTGTGCATACACCAACATTTGTCTGTCTTTTATCACCATTCTCATTACTGATGGGTGCTAATGCCAGCTGGGATCATCAATTAACACACATTAATCAAAATTCAGCACAATTCACCATTTCTGGGAAGTGTTTGTAACCAGGACACTCCTTCCATCTTCCCTTCACTCACCCTTTGTGTGAGGGGAACAAAGAGCAGCTCAGGAAAAGCTGTGCCCATCCATCCCCAAGCCTGAGGAGCAGCTGCACAATCCTCAAGCAAAACCCTTCCCTGACAAGTCCCCAATTTCCCCCACACCTCCCTTTTATCCTGCGCTGGCCTGACAGCCCTTGCTTTATCTGGCACCAGGGGCTGTTTTTCATGGCCAAGTTGTTGCACTTCTTTGCTTTCTCCCTTTTCTTCTTTTTGTCTTTCCCTTTTCCATAATTCATTCCTTAAAGATAACACCACTGGCAGTGAAGAAGTGCATCTGAACTCTGAGAAACTCCCCAAAAGCTCCTCAGCCGCTCTGAGGAGGCTGCAATAAATCAGGTGTTTCACCCAGCCTGAGCAGACAGGCTGAAAGCAGGCAGAAATAACTGCAAATGAAGTGACTTCGTTTTAAATGCTGCCAAGTCAGGTTGTTCTGCTGATACTGCAGAAATATTGTGCTCTGAGTTTCCTTCCTCTCCATAAGTTTCTTTCTCATCACGCTCCTGACTCGGTTGGGATTTTCTCAGGAAATGTAAATTGTGGGAATCCAACCATGGACAGAGTTGTCAAAGAAGTGTTCTTGGCTCAGAAAGGGGGGGAGATGTGGGAGTCCAGAGCATCCCCCTGGCTGCCCTGGCAGGTCTGGGACCCTGGCAGGGGTCAGGAACCCCCCTGGACAGAGCCCCAGAGACCCTGTCTGTGGTCTCTGTCCCTGGAAAAGAGTTTTCACTCTTACAGATGAATTACCAGCTCTGAGTGTTTGATATAAGTGATAATTAAGTGTGGCACGGGTGCAAAAGTAGAATTTTAGGATTCTAGATAAGGGGTCCAAAGGGGACAAGATGGAGGAAATTTGGGTGTGCTTTGTCCTTTTCTTCTCCTTCATGCCCTCCATGTCTCACTGTGGTGTTGGCATTTTTCTGTTGGTTCAGGCTGGGCACACACTGTTCAATGTAGGTGATAGATGTTGGCACATTATTGTAAATACAGCACAGGTAGTTTGTGGTATTTAATGTTTGTAACATCCCACTGAGGGGAGACGCCACACGCTGCCCTGCAGGACAGACCTGCTGCAGGACAGACAGAACAGTTATAGACAAACAGAATAAACAACCTTGAAAACAGCACAGAGGAATTACAACTTCTTCTTTGGCAGCAGGGCTGAAACACAGAGACTCTCTACAATCTCGGGATCATGGAAATACCACAGATTCCAACAGGAAATATCTGCTTCATCTGTCTGCCTGCAGCTCTGCCCTGGGTTCAGCTGGTTTTTGGGGAGCACTGGGTTATTCTGCCCAGAAGAGAGCGAGGCAAAGGGTGAGGCTGTGGTTTTGGGGGCAGCAGGGTTTCAGCAGCACCTCTGTGAAGTGGGGGGTGTTAAAGGACATCACCCCATGCCCTGAGCACGGGGGGTCAGGGTGAGCCTGGGGGCACCTGGGGGCCCTGTGCTGTTTGGAGAAGGGCAATGGGAGAGGCAGGGGTTCAAACAGCAGCCCAGGTGGACTCAGGGATCCACCACAGGACCCTCCTGAACTGACTCAGTCTCCCTCCTCACAGCCCAAACAAAGGCTGCCCCTGAGGTTTATCCAGCCCAGCCTGGCCAGGAAATGGTGACACAGGGCAGCACAGAGCACAGAACCTTCCCCCCACCCCACACCCTGCAAGGGCAGGGCGATGGAGCTGTGCCACCAGCACCTCCCTGTGCTAAAACAGCGGGGATGAGCTGATTCCCCCTGATTTTATTAATTACCTCTTCACTCTGCCACTTGAGAGCTCCTCCAGCAGCTCTACACCTTAATTAAAGCCTCGCGTTGTTTCTCTCCTGGAGGTGCTGGGTTTTCTGGTCCTCCCAGGAATTTCACTGTACAAGCCCAGCATCCCTGCAGGGCTCCTGCTCTGAGAGAGAGACAATTGCCATTCCCAGTCCACGCTTTTGCACCCATCCCAGCACAAGAAACACCCGGTGGAGGGAGTCCAGAGGAGTTCCCTGCTCTGCAGCCAGGCTGGGAGAGCTGGGGGAGTTCACCTGGAGGAGAGAAGGATCCAGGGAAACCTTAGAGCCCCTTCCAGGCTAATTCCAGCCATAAATAGCCAAACTGAATTTCCTTCTTTATCCAACGTTTCACCACTGACCTCTGCTTTCTCCTGAACAGAGAAAACTCCATTTGCAATTATCCATGGGAACAAGCCAGGTTATTCCAGGGCTGTCCTTGGATACCATCAGACTATAAATGCAAATGCTGAAGTGCTCAGAACCTGCCACTTTCTGCTTCAAATACACAGGAACACCAGAAAAAAAAAAAAAAAAAACAACAACTGGGATGACAATTTCCCCTTCCCAGAGGGTTTCTGAGAGCCTCTCAGCATTCAGAGAATTCCTGGAATTTCTCCTCTCCCGGGCTGATATTTCATCCTGCACAATTTGCTGTTGTACCTTGGCAGGAAGGTGCTCTCACTGAACTGCCCCTGGAGGAACTGGGCTCAGAAACGCCCATCAGAGGAGTTCTTGTTATTTACAATAATTATTATGAACCATCTCCTACAGAACAGGAAAGATCTGTTTTATCCTGACAGCCCCTACGGCTGGTGGCTCCAATAAAGGATTTCAGCATGAACTGCCTGCTGTAAAATTCATGACAGAACGGTTGGGTTGGAAGGGACTCCAGTTCCCAGAATTCAAATCTCATTTTCTGGGGATATTTGATCCCAGCAAGGGCCAGCTAAACAAGGTAATTTGGTCCAAAGCCTGGGGAATGCAGCATGGAAAATACAACAGCAGCTGATTTACTCCACAGCCTCAGAAATGTTTTCACTCCAACCCTGGCAGACAAATGGAGAACTCAGCCCGGGATCTCCAGCAGAGCTGTAGAAACAATTGATTTTTCAGTTCAGTAGCCAAATTGGAAAAGTAAATAGTTTGAAATTACCCAGAATGGGGTTTTTGTTGCTTTTCTTGTTGAATTGAAACATAGGCTGAGGAGCTGCAGCTTCTCCAGCGGCCCGGCCAGGGGGATTTTCCAGCCAGCACAGGAATGGTCAGGACTGAGCACCTTGATCCCTCCAAAAAAGGGTTCTGGTCATCCCCTGAGCCTGTGTGGGAGGAGGGCGGTGTCTGTCTACCTTCTCCATCACCTGAGAAAAGCCAGGACCACGTTTCCTCCCACCATCCCTGCCTCACACCAGGTGATGGAATTATTGCTGATGGAATTATTCCCACAGGAATTACTCCCACAGGAATTACTCCCACAGGAATTGTCCCTACAGGAATTGTTCCCAAAGCCCTGCGTGGTGCCAGGTGGGAGCTGCCAGCTGCAGAGCAGCACAGGGAGAAGGGCTGGGATCCCCCTGGGAGTGCAGGGAAAGCTCCAAACCCCTGAACCTGTGTCCCAAACACAAACAGGAGTTTCTCGTGCCTGGGGCTGAGGCCAGCAGTGGATCCCTCCAGGAAGGATCAGCCCAGGGAAAGCTCTGCCTGTGTTTGTCTGGAGTTTCCCAGACTCCAGCAGCTTCCAGACACACTTAGTGCCTATTTATCAGCCTTTGATGGAGAATTTTCCCCATGTTTCAGCTCTTCCAGGATGCCTTGACCAGCTAGTAGCCATCAGCCTTCCCTCCTGGGTTTGGAGCTCAACCACGGCCACACAAACCAAACAAAACCCCACAAAACAAAACACCCAAAATCAATCCCACAGAGAAAAAAACCCACCCAAATAAACCCTACAGAGAAAACCCCAACAGAACACAACAAAAATTAAAATTGCAGCAAGGTTTCTGATTGGTTCCAGGAAACCAACAGCCCCATTTCCCAGGATTTGGATGGAAAACCAAACACATCAGAGCTGGAATTGCTCCCCTACAGCTGGAGCTGCACCACGGGATCACTGAGGCTGGAGAAACCTGCCAGCCCATCGAGTCCAACCAGCTGGTGACAAATCCCAGCCTGTCCCCAGCTCTGAGTGCCACCTCCAGGTGACACCTGCAGGGATGGGGATCCAGCCCTCCCTGGGCAGTGCCAATCCCTGAGCCCCTTTCCATGGGGAAATTCCTGCTGGTTCCACCCTGAGCCTGCCCTGCCCAGCCTGGGGCCGTTCCCTCTGCTCCTGTCCCTTGTTCTCCCCCAGCTCCTGGCAGGAGTTGTGGAGAACCAGAAGGTCTCCCCTGAGCCTCCCTTCCCCAGGTTTGGGTGGGCTGGTGCAGAAGGGAACCGTGCACAGATTCCAGTCCCTGGCACCACCCAATTCCCAGGGTTGGCACCCACACGGATCCAGGACATTTTGCAGGCTGGCAAAGCCAGCAGGAAGGAACTGGGAACAGGGAATGGTTTTCCCCTGCTCAAGCCAAGACACAAGTGAGAGCTCTCACTCCAAGCCAGTCACAATGATTAACCGTAAATTGCAACTTATTACTAAAAATTACTGAAAAAAATTATCTCTGTTTTGAATTAGAAATGCAAAATCTGTGAGTTCTGCTTTATATTTTTTTAGAAAGATAATAATCTCCTGAAGATAATAAGAAATGCTTTACCAAACACTCGGAGATGCTCTTTCCAGTATTTTCTTAAAACTAATCAAGTTCGTAATCCCAAGTTTCCTTTTATAAACAAGGTCATAAAATGCCTTAAAAATCTCCCAGGAAATTCATGGAAATTTATTCAGTCTGGTATGAGAGAGTAAATCTCTGTTATGCTTGTGGATCCTTCCCCAATCCATGTACATTTTAATTAAGCCCATTAATTTTACAGGATTGCTGCTTGTTTGTTGCTGGATTGTTGCTCTGAAGAAAGCAGCTTTTTTCAATGGAAATTAAATTCCAAGAGCTTCAAAGCAAGTTTTTCTACCGACCAGCACTGAAACCAGCACTGAGAAACACAAAATACTTCCTGCTGCATAGAAAGCTTGGTTTGGTTTTCTTGTTTGTACAACAGCATGAAAAAAAATCTTTATTTTATTATGGGTCCACTGGGAAAATCCACGTGCTTCCTCAGGCTCAGTGTAATTCCAAAGGATCCTGATCCACTCCCTACTATCTAAGATTATTGGAGGAATTTCCATCTGTCATTGTGGCTTCCAGGCCAAATTTCCTAAATTTCTAATCATACCCTGACATGGTTTGATTATTTTCAGCAACTCTTCCACCTCTGACATTCGATTTTATCTCAATCTTTATCAGCACTCAAAAATTCAAAGCCAATTAAAACATCCTCAGGGAAAAACAGGTTTGTAGTTTGGCAGATATTCCATAAAACCTCTCAGGACTAGGATTGAAAGCTTAGAATACTAAAAACAAGGAATGGTTTGGGCTGGAAGGGACAAAAATCCCACCCAGTGCCACCCCTGCCATGCAGGGACACCTCCCACTGTCCCAGCTGCTCCAGCCCCAGTGTCCAGCCTGGCCTTGGGCACTGCCAGGGATGAGTATCCACAATTTTCCTTGGATATTATTCTCACTATTGACACAAAACCCACACAAAACCCATCACACAACAAGTTCAGCGAAGCAGACTTGAAAATCTCCCTGCTTCCTGCCTAAATTACTGTCAGCACTGAGGAAAAAAAAAAAGCCAAACAACAACTTACTTCAGTATAGGGACTTAAATTGTCAGAAGAATTCCTTGTGTCTCCATAAAGTGAACATAAATCCTGGCAGAATCCATTCTCTACCCAAAACAACTCATTCTCCAGGTTGTGTTTTCCCAGGCTGCCTCCGGAACCTGTCTGGGAGGGAAATGAAGAACGAGTACATGAAGGAAATCATAATTTACAAGATGTTCTCAAGCCAGGATGCATTTAAAACAACTGGAATTTGAGATTTGCTTGTCAGGGAGAAAAAAAAAAAAAAAAAAAAAAGAGCTAACAAGAAAACCATGTAAATGCTGTGCATTTGTTTTGTTCCTGCTAAAAATGCTGGAAGTGTCTGACAAATCCCGTTAATGAGCTCCCATCTCCAGGTGGAAGGAAAGGGAGACTTGTTCAGGGCTGCAGGGAGTGGAAGAGCAGGGAAAACATGGAAAAGCAGAGGAAGCAGCACCAACAGGAGCTCTCTGTGTGTTTTCCTTGGAATCCAAGGAATAAACTGGTTTTTTGTTGGGGAAAAAATTCATTATCAAGAAGCTTCCTGGCTTGTGAGGTTTATGCCCTCTGGCAAGAGAAGCAGATCCCAGAATTCCAGACTGGTTTGGGTGGGAAGGCACATTAAAATCCATCCCATCCCACCCCTGCCATGGCAGGGACACCTCCCACTGTCCCAGCTGCTCCAAGCCCTGTCCAACATCCCTTGGGCACTGCCAGGGATCCAGAGACAGCCACAGCTGCTCTGGGCACCTGTGCTGGTGACACAGAAGGTGGTAAAAGACCCAAAATGAAGGAAAATGCATTGAAATATTATTTAAAATACAAATAGAATTCCTGCCAGCTAAGAGCAAAGCCAAGCTCCAAAGCCTTGAAGTTCTCCATGGGTGGAGAGGGAGAGCATCCTAAAGCAGATCCAGGCTCGATCCACACAGGAGCTGGACTCTGATCCATGTGGGTCCCTTCCAGCTCAGGATTTTCCAGGAGTTCTCCTGCCTGGCACTGCCACCTTCACCTCCCAGCCTGTGCACACCACTTGTGGCTCTTGCCCCTCCAATCCCACTTCCAAAGCGCATTTCTGCGGCCTTCAGGTGCCCAAGGTCCCTTTTTTGGGCTCTCTCCTTTCCTTCACCAGAAATAAATATATTTTCTCAATCACAAACCAAACAGGTTAAACTAAACCTCGCAGAATCGTGGAAAAGCCTGAGCAGGGACCCACAGGGATCATCCAGTCCAGCTCCTGACCCTGCACAGGACACCCTAAAATCCCACCCTGTGCCTCAGAGCGTTATCCAAACTCAGCAAAGATTTGCTCATGGTGAATTATTTTAATGTTTGGAAGAGAAAATCTCAGTCCAACACAATTTTGTCTCCCCCACTGCCAGTCCAGGCCTCAAAAATTATGCAAAAATCCCATCTCCTCCTTCCAGCCTCGCTCTAAACCCTCCCAACAATTGCTACTCTCCATTTCCAGCTCTTCGCCCAAGGCTCCTAAAACATTATGTGGGGATTTGGAAGCCCCATTTGAAACAAATTGTTTTAATTAAAACAGTAATTTCCAACCCCGAGAGATGTAAACTATTAAAGAGCTGCCAGGAGGGAGAGGCACTAATGGAGAGCAGTGAGCAATTACAGCCAAGCTGCTGCTGGTTCTCTGGGAAAAGGGCTGGGAAATTTCCCTTTTCTCTTGGAAAAGGGCCGGGAAATTCTCCTTTTCTCCGGGAAAAGGGCTGGGAAATTCTCCTTTTCTCCGGGAAATTCTTCTTTTCTCTGGGAAAAGGGCTGGAAAGCAGAGCCCAGAGTGGCAGCTCCCACAGCGTTCCCAGAGCCCAGGATCCTCCTCCCAGAAAGGCTCAGCAGTTCCTTCTCTCAGGGGCCGAGTCCTTGGGAAATAAGGGGAGGGATAAGGGATGGGAGGAAGGTATCAAGCTGCACCAAGGGAAATAGAGGTTGGATATCAGGAAAAAGTTATTTACAGAGCGATACAGTTCTGGAATGTTCTGCCTGGGGAGGTGGCAGAGTCACCATCCCTGGGTGTGTTTAACAAATCCTGGATTTGTTAAACTGGCACTGGGTGCCAGGGTTGAGTTGAGATGTTGGGGTTGGACTCAGTCTTGGAGGTTTTCTTCCAACCTGGAGATTCTGTGAATAAATCTCCCCTCCACAGAGCAGCTCCTCAAAACAACGGGCACAGAGGAAGGTGGGCAGGAAATGTTTTAACTGGTGCAAGGGAGGGCTCTGTCTCAGACAACTCAACTGGGCTTCTGCCACACAGTCAGGACCTTGGGAAGATGCGTTTGGGATGGGCCACAGCTCAGGAGGATTCAGAAATGTCAAGTTCATGTGCTCTTTTTCCCATAAAATGGATCTTATCAAACCCCAAATTGAATTCTTGGGGGCTTCCCTGAAAACGTCAATGTTAGCCAAAAGAAGAAAAGAAAAAGCTTTCCTTAAAATATTTTTTTTCAAAGTTGTAAATGGAAGGAAAACAAGAAGAATATCCAGCAAAAATCAACAGTAGCAATTTGAACAATTCATCCACCTGTCTTCTTCCAAAATGAACCTTCCCCATTATCTTTTCTAATTCTGGAATATTTAAAAATTCAAATCTCAGAAGGCAAAATCTGCTTGGTGTCCCAAAGGTCAATATTTCTAACCTACACCAGTTTCATGTTTGAGGGCTGAACTGACACCATATATGTGACTTGAAGGAATTTTACTGCTGTTCTGACCTCTGGAATGCTCCTGTTCCCAGGAAATGCTGCTTTGGGTGTAGAGCTCCAATTTCCAGCTGTCCCAGAGCTTAAAAGGAGAATGCCCAGCTGGAAAGCAACCAGAGAGTGGCATCTAAAAATAAATATATTTGCATTTTCCACTCTGATCTGCTGAAGTGCAGAAGGAGAGAATCATAGAATGGGTTGGGTGGGAAGGGACCCCAAATCCCACCCAGTGCCACCCTGCCATGGCAGGGACACCTCCCACTGTCCCAGCTGCTCCAGCCCCAGTGTCCAGCCTGGCCTTGGGCACTGCCAGGGATCCAGGGGCAGCCACAGCTGCTCTGGGAATTCCATCCTGTGCCAGGGCTGCCCACCCTGCCAGGGAACAATTCCTGCCCAATATTCCATCTAAATTTTACCTTTTTTTTTAAATTTAGACATATTTCAGCATTTCAGGGACTTGCCATTCTCAAGAAAATTACCCTGTTTTGGAAGCCAGCAGACCCAAATTTCACTTCTAGGCAGCATCATCTCTCCTGAAATAATCCAGAATCACCTATATTTGGAAACATACAAAAAAAGAATTTAATTAAAAGCCATTTTTGCAATGTGGATTGCTGGTAAGGAACACAATTCAATTTCAAAGTGAGAAGGAAAGCATAGGAGCAAAATTCCTGAGCAGGGAAAAGTAAGAAAACAATAAATATTTATTTTTAATTTTAATTAAAGCAGATCTTTTCTCAAACAAAATCTCCTTTTTTTTTTTTTTTTTTTTTTTTCAATAACACCCAGTTTTCCCCTGGGTTTCTCTTCAGGGAGCCCAAAGAAGCTGTCTGCACCCAGAGCAGCTCATTCCCCCTAGGAATTCCCAAGGAGGAGAAAAGTGGGATTCCTGTTAACAATTCCCTCCTTGCTCAACTCCAAGCTCATTAAATCCCAGGAATATGAAGCACCCCTAGCAGGGAGTGCCCCTTTTTCCCTCAGCCACAGCCCCGGTGTCACCAAGGGACACGAGCGGGTGACGCTGCATTTCAGCCGTGGCGCTGCTGCAGGAATTAAATAACATTAAAGAGAATTACCAGGGCTGCAATCACGGGCAAATCAGGCCTCTTAAATCCCACTGAAGGATGTTTAACCAGACATCCCACAAGGGCAAACAGATAAATTAAGGCTTCCCGTTGCAATCCTGGGGACAACGGGAGAATGCTAAGCAGGGAGCACGAGGGATGTGTCGGAGCAAAATGTTTTGCCTTATTTTTAATTTAAATGTAGTTATAGAGTTGAAGAGCCTGGAGGCACCAATCAAAGCTCACAGGGTGATTAAATCCTCTGAGCACACCGAAATCACCACTGCCCAGCACCGCTCAAGTCGTCCGAGGAGGAATTCTTTCACTACAAAGTCGCTTTTTGCCTTTCATTTTTTAAAAATTATTTTCAAAAAACATGATTTCTCTTCGGCAAGGAATCCCTTTGAAGCGGCCCAAATAGCCTTTGAAGTGAAAATAGAGGAGTCATTTTGTATTCATGCCCCCTTTTTCCCTCCCCCCACTCACAAAAATGAAGGTGTAGAACTTGGTGAAAAATTTATATCCCGGAATAGGCGGCTCGGCTCGGGACATCAGAGGCGTTGAAGGGAACAAAATGGCACTAAAATGGAAGTGGAGAGATCCTCGGGTGCAAATCAAAGACACGGGATGGAAATGCTGCTTAATTAGTGCAGACGAAGAGGCACGAACTGGGAGGCAGAAGGCTGCAATGTAGAAAATTCAGGAGGCATTAATGGGCTGGTGAAATGTCACTCTTTGGAGCTGTCAGCTTCGCTTAGAAAGCTAAAAAATTTATTAAACCTCAGTGAATGTTGCTTTTCTCAGTCACAAAGGCCATTAAGAACTCCTGCAAGTGGTGGATGCCACAGAGTCCATTAGCAGCTGGATGTTAACGCTGTTCTCTCCCTCCTTCCATCCCCATAAATGTATTTCTCTCCTCTAATATTTCCTAAGAGGCTCCTGTGGCACAGATTTTCCCTTGTACATCTTTCCTCAGCCTCAGAACAAATGAGACTGGCTGGTCTCACTCAGAAACTAAAAGTTTTCAGGTAGTTCTCTGCGGAATGATGAAATATCCCACAGGTTCCAGAAAGCAATTGGTAAATACAGGCTCCTGCTTCCATAAAAAGCAATTTATTAAACACAAATGTTCGGCAATGTGAAGTGTTTTACTGCTGCAAATTCAATACCGCTCGAAACACACTCTGAAGTCAATAACCCAGCAGTAAAAGCAGCAGCACACACACAAATGTCTCATCTTATTCCACAAGCCACCATTTCCTCCCACACAAAATTCCCATCAAAACATCGCCTTCGAATTCTTACCTGAGCTGTCCAGTTGAAGAAAAAGCAACCTGTTTTTTTATTTTTACTTTTTTTTTTTAATAATTCCTCAGCACTTAAATCCCTTTTCATGTATATTGGATGTTTAGGAAGAGGGAAATAGTTTTCCTGGGAAAGAAAAAAAAATCATGAAAATAAATCATGCAACAGGAAAGCTCATAAATCTGCATTTATATTGGAAGTAAAACTGAACTCACCAGAGGTGATTTACTGCCTCTAATAATGAATGTGACTATTGGGTCCTTAGGTTTTCATTAGTGTGGTGAAAGAATTTATTTTATGTGCAAATATTTAAATACCCATAGAAAGTAAATGTAAAAATATTGCAAATATTAAGCATCCAATTACTTGGAGTTATGTGAAAATTCATTTAAAAATAATTTCCTGCCTGCAGAAAAACAGATTGTCAAAATCTGGGGTTTCTGCTTTGCCAGGGAACCCGAGGAATTTGATGGCTTTGTCTGGAGACTGGATGAGGGAATCGGAGCATTTCCCACAGAAGCAGGCAGGGAGCACTTTGGACAGGACAAGTTTGAGGATTCCTGATGAATCCATTGTTCAGAATCCTTCTCCAGCATTGTTAAGGCTGGAGAAGATCTGAGTCCAACCACCCCTGCCCCTGTCCCTGTCCCCAGGTGCCACATCCACAGGGCTGTGACATCCCCCAGGGATGGGGGCTCCAGCCCTGCCTGGGCAGCTGGGCCAGGGCTTGACCACACTTCCAGTGACAAAATTGCTCCTGATTTCCATCCTGATCCTCCCGTGGAGAACCTGGACCAACCCCTTCCTCAAAACGAGCAGAACCTGTGACTTGCTGATGGTTTGGAGGAGAGCAAAGGTGACAGGTCCTTGTTCTCACCAAGGGATCGTGGATTCGTCCTTGCCTGATGGATGCCAGGATGAGGAGGGCAGGGAGGTGCTGGATTAAGCCCAGAAGAGGCCATGAGGTTGGTGAGAGGACTGGGAGACCTCTCCTGTGGAGCCAGGCTGGGAGAGCTGGGGATGCCCACCTGGAGAGGAGAAGGTGGTGGGGAGCCCTTCCAGAACCTTCCAGGGTCTGGGGGGATCCCAGGGACCCTCAGCAGGAACTGATGGGACAAGGAGCAATGGGTGCAAAGTGAAAGATGGAAATTGAGCTGGATGTTGGGAATTGGGAATTGTTCCCTGGCAGGGTGGGCAGCCCTGGCACAGGATGGAATTCCCAGAGCAGCTGTGGCTGCCCCTGGATCCCTGGCAGTGCCCAAGGCCAGGCTGGACACTGGGGCTGGAGCAGCTGGGACAGTGGGAGGTGTCCCTGCCATGGCAGGGTGGCACTGGGGTGGATTTGGGATCCCTTTCAGCACAAACAACTCCATGATTCCACGGTGGAGGAAGATGAAGGAGAATCACAAACGCCCTGAGCTGCTTCACAAAATGAACAACAACAGCCCCAAGGGTTCTGCAGCAGAAGATCCAAGTTCAGACAATTCCCTGCAAGACAAACCAGAAAACCCCACAAATGTTCTCATTGCACATCTCCCATGGTCACACCACAACCACCAGGACATGAAAGCCTTTTTTTCCTCCAGATGCAGAGTTCTGGTGATTTGGAAGCATTTGAGTTCAGCTCAAACCAAAAATAATCTTAATGGCAATGAAAGCTCTGCTTTTCCCTCTCAGCACAGGAGGATGGGAGAGAATTCCTGTTGGGTTTATGTGATTTGAGTTGATCACTCTGTGCCTACTTACCTTAAACAACCAGCTGTGATGCTGCTTTATTTTTCAGAGCTTCAATAAAGAAAATGCCGCAATTTTGTAAATTATAGCCCTGCCATCGATAGCTCCATTTCCAATGTGCTTATCTTATCTCATCCTTAAATCAAATCAAACACTTCCCTTAAGAGCCTACCCTGCAAAAGCCTGACAGGACAAAATGCAGAGGGAAATCTAAAGTGTGATTTAACTTGATTGCCACAGGCACTTGCCAAAAGAGGATGGAGTACACGGGTACAAGGGGTTTGGTCCAGCCCTCCCCGAGGAGTTAGCGCAGAATTCCAGCAGTTCAGCAATTAGGGAGGCAGATTTCCATCCCCACAATTCCCATCATTTCCTCATATTTGGATATATGACAAAAAGGTTTGGGTGGGAAGGGACTTAAACCCACCCTTCCCCTATGCCAGGCCTCTCCAAGCTGGCCTTGGACACTTCCAGTAATTTTAAGCTCTGAAATATGAGTTGAGAAGACCCAAATTAACTTCCCCCGAATTCCCCAGAGAGTGGGGGGTGGAACAGGCTGCTCCCCTCCTCAGAACGTGCCTGGCCACAGACGTGCATCCAAAACAAATGTTGGATTTTATGCTCACCTTCCATTAACTGCCACGAGCACCTTAACTCGGATGAAAGCCTGTTTACCCATTTTAATTGGGTATTAGAGTGTGTTTTGTGGCTACAGCCCAAACATCGGTGGCGTATTCACTTACAATAGCTTCAACAACAAGAAACCCAACCCACCGCTGGCACACGGGCAATTATTCCGCAATTATCCAGAAATCACATTACCCGCTAATTGCTCTGACAGGTGCCTAATTGCTTCTCTAAATAGGGGGTGAGGCTCTACCCCAGGGTTTTCTCCACTATTTTGCTTGACCACCTTTCCTTCAAGCACTGAAAATATGAAGCAGCAAGAAGCAGATTTTGTTCTGCTGGGGGCTTTTCCCAGCCCAAATCCGTGTTCTCCTTCCTGCCCTGTCCTGGGCATCCCCCAGCTCACCAAGGGACAACCCCTGAGGATCCAAAGGCTTTTCCAAGTTTGATCCTGAAGCAGCCGTGGTGAAATTCCAGCGAGTTTTTAAGGAAATGGGGGCTGGACAAGGGACTTGGATGAGACTTGGCATTCTTGGAGGTCTTTTCCAACCTTGATAATTCCGTGCCTGGCACATTCCCAGCCCTCCCTGTGTGAGCAGAGCTGTCACAGAGTGAAACCTCCCACACCTACTCCAGGTGTAAAGGATCCCATTCCAAGCACAGATAAATAAGTGTCTTTGTGTGTGTATGTAATTAATCTCCTCTAATTTGAAGATTCTCCTTCTCCGTGAGGAAAAAGCCAAGTTAGGAAGACACACACGTGAGGAAAAGGAAGAGTCTGGTGTCTCTGAGTGATGAGTGCTGGAGATAATTGGCTTCAGAAATTCAGGCACTGGTGGAAAATGCTGCCCAGAGAGCCAACAAAAAGATTAAACAGAATTCCATCCTCTATCTTAGGTCTGTCTAGGAAAAGATAAACTCATTTCATAACATCATGGACTCATTAAGGCTGGAAAAGCCCCCTGAGATCAAATCCTACCATCTCTGAGCACCACTCCCATGGTCACCATTGACCACGTCCCTCAAGGGCCCCATCCAGAGAGTTCTGGAACACTTCCAGGGGTGGTGACTCCCCCCTGCCTCATTCCCCATCCCAGCAGCAGCTCCAACACATTCCAGCAGGTCTGGGGATACCTGCAGGGTGATGCCTGAGAGCTCCGTGTGCCAGGGGCTGGCACAGGCACAGAACCAAGCAGGGATTTATGAAAAGCCCTCCCAGGACACACCTTGGGCACTGCAGGAGCCCGGCTCAGGAGCTCTCACACTTTTATAAGTTCTGGCCCATTCCCACATCGGGTTCAGTGCCCAATTCCAGCTCCAGGAGCTGCAGTCCCACCCTCCCAGGCTGCTCCCCTCCATTCCCTGCTGGTTGCACTTCTTGGGGCTGCAGCTGCAGCGGTGTCCTTGGTTGTGGGCTGGAAAAGGATTGTTCTGTGTGCCTGAGCTGGAAAAGGATTGTTCTGTGTGCCTGAGCTGGAAAAGGATTGTTCTGTGTGCCTGAGCTGGGTCTGGGCTGGAAAAGGATTGTTCAGTGTGCCTGAGCTGGACAAGGATTGTTCTGTGTGCCTGAGCTGTTCTGGGCTGGAAAAGGATTGTTCTGTGTGCCTGAGCTGGAAAAGGATTGTTCAGTGTGCCTGAGCTGGGTCTGGGGCTGGAAAAGGATTGTTCAGTGTGCCTGAGCTGTTCTGGGCTGGAAAAGGATTGTTCAGTGTGCCTGAGCTGGGTCTGGGGCTGGAAAAGGATTGTTCTGTGTGCCTGAGCTGTTCTGGGCTGGAAAAGGATTGTTCTGTGTGCCTGAGCTGGAAAAGGATTGTTCAGTGTGCCTGAGCTGGGTCTGGGGCTGGAAAAGGATTGTTCAGTGTGCCTGAGCTGTTCTGGGCTGGAAAAGGATTGTTCTGTGTGCCTGAGCTGGTTCTGGGCTGGAAAAGGATTGTTCAGTGTGCCTGAGCTGGTTCTGGGCTGGAAAAGGATTGTTCAGTGTGCCTGAGCTGGTTCTGGGGCTGGAAAAGGATTGTTCTGTGTGCCTGAGCTGGAAAAGGATTGTTCTGTGTGCCTGAGCTGGAAAAGGATTGTTCTGTGTGCCTGAGCTGGTTCTGGGCTGGAAAAGGATTGTTCTGTGTGCCTGAGCTGTGAGGAGAGCTGCTGGCACTTTGTGTGGAGCTCAGAGTTGCACTGAGGCACTGTACAATCTGGAAATATGACAAAAATGAAAAATAAAAGAAAATATTAAAAACTGAAGGCATCAAGAGAGTGACCAGGCAGGAGCACCAGGGGTTCCCATGCTGGGGACAGGGAGCTGCTGCAAACCAGTGACAAACAGCAGCAGAGGCACCAACCTCTGTGGATCTACAGCTCCTCACGGTGAGAACCTTTGTGTGGGATCCCTGAGCTCGGAAAAGCCCTCCAGGACCATCCAGTCCCAGCTGTGACCCGTGCCCAGCCCGGAGCACTGAGTTTGGGATGGTTTCCCATGGGGTGATTCCCTCCCAGGCCAGCCCTAGCCATGAGATGGCTGCACACCCTGCAGGACATCTCCCACCCGTTCCCAGCGAGGAAAGGCTCCCCAGGCTTGTTTGCAAAATGCTGCAAACCCCGGCAGCTGCTGCGTGCCCGTGAGAGCCTTGCCTGGCAAATGCTGACCTTTGTTTTGCAGGCAGCCGTCCCTGCTGCTGCCAGGATTATCTCCCATCCCAAGGCGTGTTTCATCCCAAATTCCCCTTCCTGGCGGGGATGCTGGGCTGAGAACAGAAGGAGTTGGTTTTGCCGTGCCCGAGAGCTCTGTGCACTCTCAGAGATCTTAGAGGAGATTTACAGCTCCTCCATCTGCGTCCTGGGAGAGCAACGGGGATCCCGCGCTGGGAACGGCAGGAATTATCCTCACAGCTGCTTTGGGTGGAACCACAGCCTGCTTGGGGTGGAAGGGACCTGGAAGTCACCTTGCTCCAACCCTGACACCTTCCAAGGCTGCTCCGAGCCCCAGCCTGGCCTTGGGCACTGCCAGGGATCCAGGGGCAGCCACAGCTGCTCTGGGAATCCCATCCCAGCCCCTCCCCACCCTAATTCCTTCTCAATATCCCATGTAAATCTCCCCTTTCCCACTGGGAAGCCCTTCCCTGTGTCCTGTCCCAAATCCTTGTCCATATTTCTTGTTGGCTCCATCAGGTGCTGAAAGGCCACAATTAACCCAGAGCTTCTCCTCTGCAGCTGAACCACCCCAATTCTCCACCTTTCCCTCATAAGAGAGGTGCTCCAGCCCTCGGATCAACTTGTCACGTTGAAGGCAAAATTTAAAAAAAAAAAAAGCCTTAATGAGGAAATCAGAGGATTTGCAGGAATTAGCTGAAGGGCACTCGGGTTTCTTGTTAAGAGCAGCAGCTTTGTGGGAATGTCACAGAGTAAATGGCACAGCAAAGCATCATTACAGCGAAATTAATTCAATGCTACATTACAGCACATCTCATTTGACTACTGTAAATCTCCTTCTGTGCCTCCTAGTAGTTATTTAATGAAAAACAAGCAAAAAATGGTGTATTGCTCTCATATCTGTCCCTACAGCTCCCAGAAATCCAAGTGCCACTGCAGCAAGTCTCATTCAAACATGACAAAAACACAATTTGTGCATCAAAGCGGGAATGATCTTCATCAATCCTCCTGCAGCCACTGAAAACACAGAATCTATGCTTCTTGTGACAAATAAATCTTAAATATTCATGTTCTGTCAAAAATCCACTTCTTAAACACAAAATTAACTCCCGAGTCCATGCTCGTTGAGACAATTGACACCTTCAGTGATTGAGGCCAAACAAATCATAGAGGTAAAGAGAGGCTTGATTTAATGGAAAAGCTGTCTGGAAACAGCTTTTGATAAATCTGAAGTTTCTCAGGATTGTATCCAGTGGCCTTTAGCTGATTCTTCATAATTGTAAGAGCAAGAAAAACAAACAAGATTATTCTGCCTGCGCCTCCTTATTGTTGTATTTCAATTCTTATCACTCCTTCTCAGCCCATCTGCAGCTCTGCAATGGATACAACTCCCCGATTTAAGGATGAACTGCCCGAGAAGAATCCTGTCTTTTGTTGTTAAAATTCAGTCCTTCCAGACTGGTAAATTACTCCATTTTATGCACAGGATATCTGCTGTGTTCCGTGGCAAATCAAGCATCACCCAGGCACATTCTGCTGCTGTACACCACAGCGGGAGCAGTGTTTATCCTGAGCTAGCAGCCCATCCATCCTGCTTTTTCTTCCCCTCCTGTACAGTTCGTCGAGTCCCTCAAATTAAGTTTTACACGAGATGCTCAATTTTGGTACAGCAGACCAGAAAACGTGTCTGGAACAAGGCTTTAATTGCAGCACTCCAGGATTTCCTCCCTGGGAATGCAGAGTCCTTTTAATGAAAAACAAAAATACGAGGGACTGGACACCTGATCCAAGACACTGGGGGGAAAAGAGCTGGAAAAGGGTCACACAACCAGCAGGAAATAAGGAAAAGTGCAGAGCCAAGGCACAGACATCCTGAGGGAATTCCTCTTCCTTATGGGCTCATCCTTCATTTCCCAAGTTAATAAAATCCCTGCTGTACTTGGGAGATCATGGACGCCTTCAGAGCCTGGGTAAGGTGGAAAATTCCTCACAGGAACACCCTGGATCCTGCCAGGAAATCCCATGGCAGGGGTGACACTGGATGGGTTTTGAGGTCCCTTCCCACCCTTGGTTGTTGCTCACCTCAGACTGGAACGAGCCTCTCTAGAAATTTTCCATCTTACATGTAAATTACCCACAAATTCAAAATGCGTAACTGGTTTCAGCAGAGACAAAGACAAAAATATTTCTTCTAAACATTAAAAGTATTTGTGTCAAAACTCTTCAGTAACCAGGCTGAAATTAGCTGCGAGTTGCCTGACATGGACCCGAGCTACAGGAAAATCGCTGTCCTCAGTAAAAGGATGGAAAGGATTTAAATATTGGTGAAAAGTCCTTCAGCAAATGAGCCAGGCCCAGAAGAGAAAGCCAGAATTTCCAATTCTTCACCTCCCACAGCTGAAGACAGAGAAGGGTCTGGACAGTTCTCAGGCCTTAAACCACAAGCCTGTAAAAGATTTCCCTGAGCAGCTCTCCTTAATTCCCCACTGAGGGAAAAGCTACAAAACCAGATTGAGGGATTAGAAAGCAGCGGCACAGAGCAAGATCTGCAGGGGTCAGAACACTTGGTTTATCAAAGAGGGTGACAGGGCACTTTGATGACAGTTTAAGAAGCCAAAAAGGATAACAAAATCCTGCCGGAGCAAGCACTTCATCCGAACGGGAACACCTATCAATTTCCAGGGGTTAGGAGGGGAAGAGTGCCAGAACCGCCGAGCAAAAAGCAACTCTTGAAGCAAAGCTGTGAATAATTAATGACTGAAGAAAATTACCAAAGGTTCTCGGGGCTGCTCCACTGCCAGAGGTCTTTAACACAAGACTGAGAGGTTTTTTTTCACGAGAAATGTTCCCGTTCAGCCCGAGCTGCTGGACTGGAATCAGCTCAGGGGAATCCCACAGTGATGGGCACTGATCAAATCCTGACTGGGATGGGCCTCAACTCCAAACAAAACCATTTCTACTAATTTGTGTTCAATACTATTGCAAAATACAAAGAAACATCGCAGGTAGAGTGCATTTCCATTTAAAAACTGTTATGGCTGATGGCACAAACAGCCAGGGAGCTTCATTGCTGCTGCCACAGGAGCTGAATTCTCCCTTTTTTTTTTTTTTTTTTTTTTTTACAAATTCCCACTCCTCCAACTCCACCTCAGCCCTTTCCAGAGGGTCAGGGACCAGAGCTAGTCCAGCCTAAGTAACAAAGATAATTTACCAAAGTAGCAAAGATAATTACCACGGTCAGAACACTCGGGTTGTTGAATTATCTCCTTTTCCAGCTCCCAGAGCTCCTCTGCTGCCCCAGCAGCCCAGCCAGGTTTGGGAGCCCCTTTCCCAGTGGGGGCTGCACAACCGGCAGCCCCAGCCCACCCAGATTGCCTGGCCCTTAATTGACTCATTAAGGTAATCACTGCTGTTATCTCCAGCTCTCCTTACAAACAACAACAAATTATTCCCAGCGGTTTTCCCTCCTGAGTGAGCCTTTCAAACCCATTCATCAGGAGCTGCTGGGCTGTTTGGGGTGCTTGTTATCCACACGGAATTCCTGGAATAAAAAGCAGAGGAACGAGTGCCTTGCCATCAGTCAGTGACTTCATTTTCCCCCGGTGAGTTCTAAAATTTGTCACTTAAACAAGCACTGGTGCTCCTGATTTATAGGAGGGAGGGTTTGGCCACAAAGATATTTCATCCGTGGGCAAATCTGTTTTATAGCCAACAATTTGTCAGGTTTCTAAACCTCTGCCAAGAGCTGTTATTGATGGGAGAAGGCAAAACCAGCAAGGAGAAGCCAAAATTTTGGCATCACACACCAGAAACGTCACAGCAGCCATAAGAAAATTGCTGTCTGGGAGGAGCAAATGCTTGGATGTGGATTTGATCAAAATTCAGAAGCAGCTTTTGCCCAGAGAGGGGTTTTCATACACCACATCTTCCCAGGCAGGTACAAAATTACCACATGCATTCATCAAATCATAGAATCATGGTGGGGTTTGTAACTCTTGAAGCTACAGAAATCTATCTCCACCTATATAAATATTTTACACTGCACTTAGAATGAGGTTGGTATCCTCAACGCCTGCCAAGGCCTGCAGACCACAGAGCAAAGCTCTGGAGTGGTGCCACAGCAGCTGAGATCAGAGCAGCTGGGAATCATCCCCAGGCTGGGACTTGGGGCAGCTGCTGAAGCACCTCCAGGTGCCAATTTAGTGTCAGACCCTGTGGGAGCCCAGCACATCCCTCTGGCTGCCCTGGATGTCCCCAGACCCTGGCAGGGGGTCCAAAGTCAAAAACACCTGTGGCTTCCATTTTAGCCTGCGAAAAAACTGCCAACTTTGTATGAGGAATTACAGGTCACAAAGGTTTGAGTAGTGTGGGAGTTGAGTTAACACAGGGTGAAAGAGCAGAAGTTTGGGATTTTTAGAATGGGGTTCAAGGGGATACAAGATGGAGGAATTTGAGCGTGTCCTGACCTTTTCCTTCTCCTTGTCCCCATGTCTTGCTGTGATGGTGACACTTTTCTGTTGGTTCAAGGCAGAGATTCACAGTCTAACACAGGTGATGGGAATTGGTAATAAATTGCAAACATCCACACGTAGTTTGAGTGTATAAGGTGGGAGCTGCCCCAGGCTCAGGGCAGGATGCCATGGCCTCCCTGCTAGGCACAGCTTGGCTGGTCAGAGACAGAATGTTTAGATAAGGAGAAATAAACACCTTGAAAACACAACCGGACACATTCCAGGCTCCTTTGGCTGCGTCGGGCTGGGAGCAAAGACTCCTTATGATCTCGGGGTCATCCTGACCTTCAGAATCCCAAGAGAAATCTACAAAACCCCTCCTCTGAACCTCCACAAGGGATTCAGCCCCTCACAGAGAGGGCAGAAGTGGCACCCTGGAGGAGCACATCCAGAAATCCAGTGAGGGACTGCTCCCCTGAAGAGGAAACATTACTTTTTTACAGGATTAAATAATTGCAGGCAGGGCTGCACTCCTTTCAATATTCTCTCACCATTTTCCCAGTTTATGAGGCCATTTTGAGCAGCAGAGGGAGGGAGGGAAGAGTCCAGAGGGGGAGAGGGGAAGTTCTGCAGGGCAGGGGGATGAGAGGAGGTGGCCCTGGGTGACAGATTTTTTTAAAACCACTGCTGCTGGTTTTCCTACAGATCCTCAGCACAGATTGTCCCACTGATCTTTGGGGGAGCCCTCTTGGAGCTGAGGACGTGCCCAAGGCCAGCTGGATGAGAAACACCAGCTCAGCCCTGCTGGCACCATGGTGGCACCAACCATGCTGTCAAATTGGTGTTTCCTACTGCCAGACTGTCATCCCTCCCATCAATTAAACTGGTAATTGGAGAGACATTAATTACAGAAGAAGCAGGGCAATGCTGACAGATAATCCCAGCTGCTGCAAGTGGCAGCCTGGTTTGGCACTCAGCTACTGCAACATTCCTTTGCCTTGCAAGTCAAATTCTTGGGTTTTTGGAGCTACCTGTGAAGCAAAAAGATCTAAACTCTATTAACTCCACACCTGACACGTTGTTTATAAAAGATCCTGAAAGCTTCATCCTTTATTGAAAGCTTCCTGCAGAGAGAAGAGCTGTAAATCATGTGGTCATCAATGGAAATATCAGGAAATAAAGGATGTTCTAACCCTGCTCACACCGCTCAAAGGGAGAACAAAGCAGTAAAGATTCGATTAGAATTTCTCTCCCTGGCTAATCCAAAGAAACCCCACACCACCAGCAGGGCCAGGATCTTACCATGGAACAGCAACACCAACAACCAAAGGCAGATTCACCCCCACACCCTCCTGGACAATTAGGGAAGTAAGAACAGGGGGAATTAACACAGAGATTCCTTAGGGAGCTCCTCAGCATCCTAAATCTTGCAGCATAGGGCTGAGAAGTGGTTCTTTAATTGTCTTCAATCACTCTGTTTTCGTTGCCCTTTAAAAACTGTAATCCTGAGTAAAAACTGTAAAACTGAGCAGCAATGGATTCAGTTTCCCCTCCTTACACAGGATCAGGAGTTAAGCAGAAGGTTCACAGTCATCGTGGCCCTTTCTTGGAATAATAAATTTCCTCCTGAGACACACAGCAGGCAGGAACCTCCTCTCTGGCTTGGGATGAAGACAGGTCTTCCACCCTTTGGACCACTGAGGGAAGAATTTCTCCATTTTTTCTAAGTTTTCCATTTTGATATCCTTTTCCAAGCCCCACAAACAGCATTTAGCTGTGACTGCAGACAGCAAACACTCCCTGGCCCAGGTTTTTCTGCTAATTCCAAGTCTAAGCAGAAAGGCCACACTGGAACAGCCCCAAAATTCTGCCCCACTCCCATCAACCCCCACCCTAAACATTCCCAGCCTGTTCCATGGAAAAAAATCAGCCAAGCAAGGACGTAATGATCCAGTTTTGCACTGTTCTCAACAATGCAAGGTCAGTTTGTTGCAACTAAAAGGGTAAAAATAACAATAAAAACCCAGGAAGAAACACAACTGACATTTAAAGGGATTTGATTGATGTTGAAGCCCGTGGGGGAAAAACATGGAGATTCAGATGGGGTAGGAATCCTGCTCACTGAAATAAAGACTTTGAGACTGAAAGGTCTTAATCTTGGGAAATAAAAGGGGAGGGGGAAAAAAAAGGAAATAGATAAATGGAAAAAATTCTTTGGACTTTTGTTCCTACAGAACAAAATAATAATGTGACCCAATAACAAAAGAAATAAATGTAATGCTGTTGAGGATGCAGCTTCCAAGTCCTAAAAGCTGTAATGCATCCTGGCTAGAAAACAAATTTTCTCCACAGCATTATAGGATTTGATAGCAGAGGATTTTGTCAGTGGATTTCGCATGATGAATCAGGGAAATTGGAGACTGAACCATCATTACATCCCCAGGCATCTGCAGGGAAATGGGAAGGAAAGGGGAAACAAAGAATTAGAGAAGCATCTCAGGAATGTTCAGGAAACCACAGGAACATGGAGTGAAAATCACTGGGTTTTTAGGGACAGGGTATTTGGGAGCTAAGCAGACACCAGGATTTCTGAGCCTCCCCCAGAGCTGAGGGGAAATGCAGTTGGGAGACAGACACCACAGAGAAAAAACAGCATAAAAGAAAAGATCTCGGGGTGTTTAGATGGATGTAACAGACTGAAGTCTCCAGAAATTATTAAGAATTAATCTGAAGTAATTCCACCTGCAACTGGAGCACTAAAGCACATCCCCAAGTGCCACATCCACAGAGGTTTTAAATCCCTCCAGGGATGGGATTCCCCCACTGCCCTGGGCAGCTGTGCCAGGGCTGGACAACCATTTCCAGGAGGAATTTTTCCTAATTCCAACCTAAATCTCCCCCTGCCCAGCCTGAGGCCGTTCCCTCTGCTCCTGTCCCTGTCCCTGTCCCAGAGCCCGACCCCCCGGCTGTCCCCTCCTGGCAGGAGCTGTGCAGAGCCACAAGGTCCCCCTGATCCCCCTTTGCTCCAGGCTGAGCCCCTTCCCAGCTCCCTCAGGAGTTCCCCAGCCCCTTCCCAGCTC
>QUSF01000019.1:12695449-12709346 GCA_003676055.1 Chloebia gouldiae | reverse complement strand
GCCCCTTCCCAGCTCCCTCAGGAGTTCCCCAGCCCCTTCCCAGCTCCATTCCCTGCCCTGTTCCACTCAAAGTGTCCAAAATGCTGGATGGCCCCAGGCAGGTCCTGTTTTACTTCTGCCTCCTTTTGGAAATGACTCCTTATTTCCCTGGCACTTCAAGGACTTGCCTCTGGAATTTGGCATCTGCATTTTAGCTCTGGATGTCCCCAGGTCACTGCAGACCTCATGCAGGCAGCAGCTCTGTGGCACAGAGAGCAGGCACAGACTTTGCCAGGCATTTTCTGGGGAAGGCTGGGAGAAGATCAGAGGAAAAAATGAGAAACAATTTTTATCCCCACTTGCTGCACCTGCTGTTGTGCACAAGTGGAATGTGTCACAGAGATTTGTGATTTCTTAATTGAACACAGGGTGGTGTTTGGATGGATTGACCAATTAGGTCAGAGCTGCATGGGACTGGCTGGAAGTGTTACTGAGTTTCTTAATTAGTATAATATAATATAGTATAGGATGAGATAATAAAACAATTGGTCAGCCTTCTGCAATCATGGAGTCAATGCTAATTATTACCTGGCTAGGTGTGGGAGTCCAGCACATCCCTCTGGCTGCCCTGGCTGGCTCCAGACCCTGGCATGAAGTCAAAAACAGCTGTGGCTTCCATTTTAGCCTGTGGAAAAAGCTGTCAGCTGTGTGTGAGGAATTACAAGCCACAAGGGTTTGAGTAGTGTGATAGTTGAGTGGAAAAGTAGAGTGGCACAGGGTAAAAAAGTAGAATTTTGGCATTTTTAGAATGGGGTTCAAGGGGACAAGATGGAGGGATTTGGGCATGTCCTGACCTTCTCCTTCTCCTTGCCCTCCATGCCTTGCTGTGATGGTGACACTTTTCTGTTGGTTTAAGGCACAGACACACTGTCCAACAGAAATGACAGATATTGGCACGTTATTGTAAATATGACACAGGTAGTTTTTGGTATAAAATGCAAACACTGCCCTGAGGGCAGACAGAATGCCATGGCTGAGCTGCTGGACAGAGATCAGCAGGGCAGAGAAGAATGTTGTAGATAAGGGAAAATAAACAGCCTTGAGAAGCTGATCCTGCACATTCAGACTCCTTTGGCTGCCGGGCTGGGAAATGAGGACTTTTACACTCTGGGGGTCACCCCAACACCCAGACCCGAGAGCTGGGGGCCTGCAGCAACAGGGAATGGCACATCAGGGCCTGCCCGAGTGGGGGGCTCTGGGCTGCTCCTTATGAAACCCCTAAAACCCCCACTAACACCACCTGTGCCAGGTGCACCTGGGGCCGTGCCTTCAGAGGGGCCGGGCCCAGCCCCTCAGATCTGAGCCCCGACAGCCACGGGGAGCTGCACACAGGGTAAATGTGTGATTCCACGGCAGACAGCGGGAGGGGAACCTGCTCCTTCCACACAGACTGCAGTGTCACCCCAAAATGTCATCTGAGGGTGTGGCACCACCAAAGGGAGAGAAACACGAGCAGAGCCCCCTCAGCCTGGGCACCAGCCAGGGTGACACGGGGCAGGGGACATCCCCAGCCCCCAGGGACACCTCACCTGGCCGAGGTGAAGCATGAAAACCAACAAATCACTTTGGGCTGCAGCTCGTCCTGAGCAGCCCCTCAGCCTCCGGCCAAAGCCCGCCTCATCAGCGCCAGGTCAGAGCCGCTGGTATTTAAGCCTGGATTAAATATCACACCCGTCCCCAGCAGGGAGCATTAACAGATGTCTCCTCATGTATTTCCCCTCCTGTTACAGCACATTCATTATGCCAGAGTCTTTGCTGAGGTTCTGTGGGAAATGCAAATGTCAGCAGGGAGGGATGATCCTGGCAGAGGCGGGGGAGACAATTCCTGCCCTGCCCCGAGCTCTGCCCGCTGTGGCTGCAGGAAACCGAGGGCAGGATTGTCTCTCCTTGGAAAGCACCTTGAACAGTCCCACAGATCGCCCTGATTGCAAGGCTTCGTTAACGTTAATTAATGCTGCCTGAAAACCAGGGGTCAGTGCCATACAGGCCGGGCCTGGGCCCAGCCACAGACAAGTCATGGAACACAACCGGAGAATTCCAGCCTGGTTTGGGTGGGAAGGATCCCAAATCCCACCCAGTGCCACCCAGCCACACCTCCCACTGTCCCAGCTGCTCCAGCCCCAGTGTCCAGCCTGGCCTTGGGCACTGCCAGGGATCCAGGGGTGCCACAGCTGCTCTGGGAATTCCATCCCAGCCCTGCCCACCCTGCCAGGGAACAATTCCCAATTCCCAATCTCCCATCCATCCCTGCCCTCTGGCAGTGGGAGCCATTCCCTGTGTCCTGTCCCCCATCCCTTGTCCCCAGCCCCTCTCCATCCTTCCTGTGGCTCCTCCAGGCCCTGCGAGGCCACCCTGAGGTCACCCCACCCTTCTCCTGTGCAGTTCCAATGCCAGCTCTGCCAGCAGAGCTGCTCCATGCTCTGAGCATTTGGTGCCTCCTCTGGATTCTCTGCAGCAGCTCCAGGTCCCTGTGCCGGGCCAGCTCTGCAGGTGGGGCTCAGCTGGGCACGGGGCAGAATTCCCCTCTCCTGCTGGGGCCCAGCCCATAATAATGAGGCTTTTCTATCATGACAGTGAGAACAGAAAGCTGCAGGCACTTCCCTCGTGCCTGGCAAAATCAGCTCCCTGAATTTCCCAGCTTCTCATCTTTGCCACTTGTCTTCACATTTTGCAATAAATATCACTCGGCCTGGACAGGATATTCCAAGCCTTTTAAAGGCAAACAAACTGCCCGAGCATTCCTCAAGCACAGGAACATTCCATCTCTCCCATTTCACTGAGAGCAGCTGGGCCAGCATTTCCATGTTAAAAACATTGATTTTTCTCCTGGAAAGGCAGAGCTGCTGTGGCTGCAGCAGCTGCTGCTCTCACAGCACTCCTCAGCACTGACTGGCACAGAAGTTATAACCCCAGGTTCCAGGTGCATTGCCTCCTAATGAGGACATCTTGAACGACACAAAATTATTATTTATTTTCATTGCACCTACAGAGACAGATTTGTGTGCTCAGTGCCAGCTGAGGGGAGCTGTGTAGGGCAGCTAGAAATATTCCCTATATCACCCAAAAAGCATTTGGAGCTGGAGGTGTTTGTTTTCATGTTGGAGTGATAAATACAGAGAGAGAGAAGTCGAGCTGCATCTGTGAGACACAAAAAAAGCATTTCAAACAAAACTTTAAGGTCCCTTCCAACCCAAACCACTCTGTGATCCCATAATTTCATGGCAGGAGGGTCTCAGGGAGCCACAGTACAGAGGAGTAAGAGGGGATTTTCTAAGCTTACACCATCAAAATAATAAATATAATGGAATTATTCATTAATAATAATGTGATTTATGGCTGTGAGAGGCTGAATTCTATACCAACCCCACCACAACAACAACACCCAACCACTCTCCAGGCCTCCAAACCACCCAGAACTGTTAAAGTTCCCTTTTAATTTTGGCTGCAAACAGCCTGAGAAGGTTCTCTGGCTCTATTAATGGCTCTCATCTATCACTTAATCCCAGAGCCACTTTCCAGCAGCCCTGTGATCAGGGAGGAAATGATCCTGACAAAACAACTTTGTTTTTTATGGCTTTCTAATCATTTTGTTATTATGGAGTTGTGGCTGCAGCGAGGACTCTGTGATTTACAGGCGATTGTTGTGGGTAGGAGATGTCACATCCAGGGGCACCTACACAATTTCATATTTATGGGGGTGTTCATATATCACACAGCATTTTAGGTGGCTGCACGTGGTTGATGGATGAATGCTGCCTGCTGAAAATGAGCTTTTCCTTAAGAAGCACAAAATTATTGAGGTTGGAAAAGCCCTCCAGGAGCAGAGTCCAGCCTTGGAGCCCCACCTTGTCCCCAGCCCAGAGCTCTGAGTGCCACCTCCAGCAGTTTCTTAGACATCTCCAGGGGTGGGGACTCCAAACCTCCCTGGGCAGCCCCTGCCTTCTTTTTGGGAAGAAATCCTTCCTGAGTTAATTAATTAATAAGGAATTAACTCCTCTGGAGAGCTTTCCTTACCCACTGGAGCCCCAAGATCAAGGACACACAGTCAGGTTTTACACACAATCGTGTCCCCTCACCATTTCAGGCCCTCTATGAACCAAAATAAAATTATTTCTAATCATGGAAATGTCTAAATACCAGAGGGGGAGCATCAGTGATGGGATCAAAGCAGTCAGAGGCAGCTGAGGGCACAGTGGGACCGTGGTGCTGCTGGTGGCTGGACTTGATGATCCCAGAGGGCTTTCCCACCCTGAAGGACTCCAGAATTCCCTGATTCCAGAATCAGCATTTATTTCCACCTGTGCATCCAGCCAGGCTGGCTCCTGGGGCAGGGCTGCACAGAGCATTTGGGATGGATTTTGTGCTGAAGCTGCAGGAGGCTCGGACACGTGGCCAGCCTCACGTCAGCTCCTGCTGGATCCAACACCCCAGAGGCACCAGTGGTGTCCACAGGAGCCCTGGGAGCTGCCAGGATCAATCAGCCCCTCCAGGATGACTGACTGCCAGAGGCAGACATTCCAGAGGAGGGCACGGCCTGTCTGGGTTTGTGGCAGGACTATTTTAGGGGTCACTGCTCCAATTCTCTAGCAGAGAACTGAAGCTTTCATTGAATAAACTCCCAAACCCATCAAATCCTGCACTCCTGAAAATATCTTCATTAAATTATCCTGCATTTCATTAATTATCCAGACACTATAGACAGCATAGAGCCTTTTTATCCCTTTTTTAATGGCACTAAAATGTTAGGACTCTCCCTAACCCTGGGCAGTGGAGGGATCCATGGCTCTCCCACCCCTTCTCCTGGGGGTTCCTCTACTCCCTGGTGCCAGGGAAATGGGAATGAGCAGCAGCCCAGGCCTTGCAGCACTCCATGGCTTCACTGCATCTTGGCTCCTGCTCTGCTCCCTGCTGGAAAGAGGATGGAATGGTTGTTACTGTGCTCAGGTGGTGCAGATTTCAAGAGATTTGGGGCCATGTGGCACCTCTGGGGCCCTACAAAGAATTTCTCCCGTTTAAACCTCAGCCTGCAGTGAGCTCTTGCCTTCTCCCTCTTTTCCACACTGACTTCCAAGAGCTTTTTTGTGCTTCTCCATTCCCATCCCTGCCCCAACAGCTTATCCTGAACCAGGGAATCTTTTCCCTGAGCTCCCACTCCTCCTTTTCCAGACAGCAATTTGATTTTTCACTTGCACCCCCTGGTTTGCCTCTGTATCCCCTTGAAGTCCAGCTGTGCTTCATTCCATGGTCTCTGATTTTAAAGAATTCCTTCTCTAGCTCAATCTGGAGAGGGAACTCCTGGGAGGAGTTTCCAGAGAGCTCCAGAGCAGAGTGGCTTACACAGAGACAAAGCTGCTGCTGGAACTTCCCTGGTGCCACTGCTCAGCTCCCAGTTTTTTGGTTTTTTTGTTTTTTTTTTTTCCCAGTTCTAAAAAAGGAAAAACTCTGTTGTGATCCCAACGCCGATTCCTTACGTGGTTCTTTTCTGAGGGAGATTAATGTGGATGCTGAGCCAGCTCTGCTGCTGGGGGGAAGTCAGGATTAATTACTCCTCCCAGGAAAACCAGGGAGAAGTCCGTCAGCATTGACGCTCCGCCGGCTCTGGTACTTGGGTGGGAAGACACTGATGGATTTCCCTGGATATTCTCTGTTTAATGGCTTGAAGAGCAGCAAACACTCAGAATTATGTAGATTTATTGTGGATTTTGCTACAGATCCAGGCTGGGTGAAGCAGCTCTGGAATCTGGGAGCACCTCGTTGCTGGCTGCAAAGCAGGAACGGCCACTCGTGTGGGACAGGTGAATAAAAACAGAGCTCACACTGAAAGCTAGGTTAAAAATTAATCAATAATTACAGGAGAGGGAGAAAAATAAAATTCAGCCAATCAGTTCTCTGGTTTTGATGATGCTGGAACACTCACAGACCACCAAACGGCTCTTGAAGACATCCAAGGATGGATGAGGCTCCTCCAGTGAGGGAATTGCAGCTCTGGGCACCCTTCAGCTCTCCTGGAGCTTCCAGAGACACACCTGAGGCTGCAGGGATCTCTGATGCCACAAACCTTCCCTGAGCACCACAGCTCATCCCAGGTGTGGTGTTACAGGGGGACACCACCCCGGGATTGAACAACCCAATGGGCTTCAATTGCTGCTGGCGGAAATTTAATTCCATCCATTTTCCCAAATTTAGAAAATTTAGGAAATTAAGGAGAAAAAAAAAGACTCTGCCCTAGGAAACAAATCTCTGATAGAAGAAAGAAGGAAAAAAAGAAGTTATCTCTTAATGAATAGAGAAGTCTTATTACTTCAGCCTGTTACAACTTCAAGGTTTCCAGCAGGAACTTCTCCAAGGGAGATAAATATCCCATTAAACCAGCCCTACATCCCAGAACTCCTGCATTTTAAAAGCACCCTGGAGGCCAGAACTTGCACAGTTCTCTCTGCAACTTCTGCTCTCTTCTGAAGCTCTGTCTCAAACAGAAAGAGTCTTTCTAGTCTGGCTTGTTGTGGCTTCAACACAGGCTCCAAATTTTGGCAGAAAAGGCCCTGCAAAGGAAATTCTGAGGGATGGGGGTGGGGGTTTGCTGCAAAAAGAGAATTTGTTAGTGTGAATCCTGCTGTAGTTTCGTGTTTATCCTAAAATCACAGAATCCCAGACTGGTTTGGATGGGATGGGACCTTAAAGCCCATCCAGGACCAACTCTGCTATGGGCTGGGGCAGCTCCCACTGCCCCAGGCTGCTCCAAGCCCTGTCCAGCCTGGCCTTGGGCACTCCAGGCTCACTTGGACCCTTCCCAGCTGCCCCAGGGCAGGATGTGGGAGCTGCAGCATCCCTGAGAATGAGCCTGGGATGGGCAGAGACACCACAAAACCCCTTGGGAATGAGCAGCAGCCCAGGCCTTGAGGATGGGATGGTTCAATGTCAGAGCCCAGCACACCCCTCTGGCTGCCCCCAGACCCTGGCATGAAGTAAAACCACCTGTGGCTTCCATTTTAGCCCATGGAAAAAGCTGCCAGCTCTGTATGAGGAATATTCAATATGAGGAATATTGTGACCTGTAGGTCACAAGGGTTTGAGTAGTGTGGTAGTTGGATTAACACAGGGTGGAAAAGTAGAAATTTGATGTTTTTAGAATATAATTCAGGGCCTCAAGATGGAGGAATTTGGGCATGTCCTGACCTTCTTCTCCTTCTCCTTGTCTCCATGTCTTGCTGTGATGGTGACACTTTTCTGTTGGTTCAAGGCAGAGATTCACAGTCTAACACAGGTGATGGGAATTGGTAATAAATTGCAAACATCCACACGTAGTTTGAGTATATAAGGTGGGAGCTGCCCCAGGCTCAGGGCAGGATGCCATGGCCTCCCTGCTAGGCAGAGCTTGGCTGGTCAGAGACAGAATGTTTAGATAAGGAGAAATAAACACCTTTAAACTACAACTGGATGCATTCCAGGCTCCTTCTTTGGCTGCACGGGCTGGAAAATGACTTTCACCCTGTTGGGGTTCCAATGAGCTGACCCTGACAGTTAATGTGCTCAGATGTTGCAGATTTCAAGAGATTTTGGGCCATTTCTGGGGCCCTACAAAGAGTTCAAACCTCAGCTGCAGTGAGGTTACTGCTCAGAACTCCTTGGATTCTGCAGGAACCCAGATTTCCATCCACTTTTATCAGCCAGGATCCCAGAAGTGCATCTTGTTTACAGACACCACTTTTCTTCAAAGAGCTTCAGAGCTTAATTTTGCTTTTCATTCCAAGCTACACAGGCAGGGTCCCCAGAGATTCATTAGTGGCACCAAGGAGGCTTTCCCAGCGCCCTGTGCTGCTGGAGGAGGGTGGGGAATTTGTTTTCCAATCCTTCCCAGGGTCCAAGCTCACTGGCACCACCTCAGAGATGCAGAGCTGCAGTTCTGAGGATTAAGTTCTGGGGATTGGACTCTGCTGTGTTTACTCTTGCTTTATCAATTCCAAAAGTTGTTTGAAATCTCAACAGGGCTCACTATTAATTGCTACCGAAGCTTTTCTGCCACCAGGTGGGAAATTTCTTATCACCAGATGACAGCTTTTCCTGCTTTTTGAAATTTGTGTGTGTGTTTCCAGGATTAGTTTCTCATGGAGTTTACAGTGGCAGGGTCACATTACACATTTTTGGGAGCACCAGGGGTGTCCCTGGCACCACACACAGGGCAAGGCCTTCCCACCTCATCCTTGTTCAGCCCCAGATCACAGATTCCCAAACTGCTTTGGGTTGGAAGGGATTCAAATCCCACCCAGTGCCACCCTGCCATGGCAGGGACCCCTCCCACTGTCCCAGCTGCTCCAGCCCCAGTGTCCAGCCTGGCCTTGGGCACTGCCAGGGATCCAGGGGCAGCCACAATTTCCCTGGATTATCTGCCAGGGCTGCCCATCTTCCTTCAGTGCCTCTGTTTTGGGGTGAGGAGCATTTACAGCCCACATCAGCAGCAGCAAACCTGAGTACCAGAACTTCTCGACCATAATTAACCTTTTAATTAACATATCAGCAACAAATTTACTACAGACTTGAAGGCACCTAAAGCACAGCTGTGCTGGCTGGAGGCTGGATGTGATTATTTTGGAGAACAGAAAGCTCAGCTTCCACTCAACAGATTTGCAGCAATTAAATCTCCACCGCTGGCACTTATTTTACATTTCTTATCTCAGGAAATGACTTTTTTGACCAGTTGAGCACCTGCTGCTTCTCAGCTGGCCCTGGACTGAAAGTGCAGAAATGTTGTTTGAATCATAAAGGTAGAAGCCAAAATCTGGGTTGAATATTCAGGGAGAGATTGAGTTCCCCAGGTCCCCACAGCTCAGGGGTGTCCCAGGGGGCTGGAGCTTCTCCCAGGATGGAGACCCCACAAGTGCTCCATGTCCATCCCTGGATTTCTGAGCCAAAGATCCTTAGAGAAATCCCAGGTGGTTCCAAGCACTGAATGGATTCACCCTCAACAGCAAATTCTGGGGTGTGGCAGCTCCCCACGACATCCTGGCCCCACATCAGCTCCACTCCCAGCAGATGAAGTCTCCAGTTTTACATAAAATGCACAAAAGTAATAAAATCCTGACATTTCTGTGCCTTCATCCTGACTTACTCCTGTCCCTAGAAGCAGGCTCCGCCTTTCCAACCCAAATTAAACCGAGATCTGACAAGGTTTTATGGTTAAGTAGATGTTTACCCCAAATTCCCTGTCCTCCTTTCACCTCTTCCCCACAACCATCCCCTCAGTGCACAGACTCTGATGTTCCTCTTTGCCTTTCCTTTTAGCTCTAAATCATTCCCTCCGGACCACCACAACTCAGAAATAACAGGAACCAGATGCTGCTTTCTGGTTTTCCTTTCAATTTCCAAATTACATCTAAATTGTGACCTTGCCTACCAAGATTTTGCCTAAAGCAAGGTTTTATTGCTGTGTTATCAACTGCAGAAAATAAACCCCTCACATTAAAAAATAGAAACAGACCTTTAATTAACTGTAATGATGGTTCTGGGGGCCATTATCACACATTCCAGCTACAATAAAAAGCTTTTAAGAGAGTTGACAGCAAGTTCAGCCCTGATTCCTCCCTCCTGCCCAGCACCCAGGCTGAAGGGAGGAGGAAAGCTCTCAGCTCCCTCCAAAAGGAAAATTTGGGATGTCTCAGACACTTGAGCAGTTGGTTGTACCACAGAAACGTCCTCAAAGTTCTTCCTGCAGCTTTTAGCCACTTTAAAATGAAAGAATATCCAATTATTATTAATTTTGGTTACATCCAAGAGTTTGGTTTCCCACCTCCGTTGCTTTTCCAGGCAGAGCAGCAGGAGTTAGGCACAGGGAGAATCCCAATTTCCTCCTGGTGGCAAAGCATTCCCTGAATTTTCTATTCCATCATCAAATATGCAAATCAGAATTGGTGCCAGCGTTTTCCCAGGCTACAATTCCATGACAGGAAATGGATTTAAATGCCCCATCTGGGAATTTGGGGTTTGCATTTAAAGAACCTCTGGTTTGGCATATTGATGCATTGCTCCGGTTTCCCTTGGTTTTCCCAAGTAATAATTGTTCATCACGTACTTTTCTAATCAAATAATGTCCACAGTCATTCCAGGAGGGAATGGTGGGATTTATCCTGAATTGCACTGATGAGCCCCACCAGACAACACCTTCAGCACAGGGCAGGACACGTGACATTACTGCTGCCATCCCAGTTACAAATTCCACTCTCAATTTTTCTTAATTTGCATCCAAACCTTCCAAAAGAGAGGGAAAGAAATGAGATTTTTAGCGCTCCGAGATGGCTCTGACGTCGATAAGGAGCAAACCCCTGCTACTCTGGAAATTAATGTTTTCATTCTCCAGCAACCCCAGCAGCCCAGCTGGGAAAAATAACAGAGGAATTAATCTAAAACACACTGCTTGACCAGGAGAAAGGCTCTCCATATTCCACAGGAAAGGGCAGCCAGGGATGAAAGAGAGCCATGGCTACAAAGGAATTGTTCTTTCCTGTGTTAAGCAGCCCCACAAAACCCACGGCAGCAATTCCAGCCAGCAGGGAAAGGCTGGGCTGAGAGGGGCAGGGAGCTCATGGAGCCCCTGCAGGATTTGGGGTGGGTTTGAGGAGCTCCAGGGATTGCAGAGGGAAGGGGAGAAGGCAGAGCTGTGCTGGTCTTTGATCCACCTGCCCTTCATTTAAAGGTAAGCACCACACCAGGCCACAAAGGATTTTTTTATCATCTTTTCAACCCCACACCACCCCATTTTACCACTTTTCACAACAAGACATCATTATTCATCTCCTGAGCTCAGTGGTCTTAGAGGCCTTTCCCAACCTTTAGTGAGTCCCTTAGTTTTGATTATCCAGTGAAAGAGTTTATGAGTATTCCCATGTGAAATTCCGAATGGGAAAAGGTTTTCTTTCTCCTGAGCACGTTTCACTGGGACACAGAAATTATCATTTACCTTGATCCTTTTGGGATGTTCTCCACTGGGAACCACTGACTGTCCTCCTCATAAAATCTGATGTGCTGTCATAAAATCAGAGAATCCCAGGATGGTTTGGGGTGGAAGGGACCCCAAATCCCACCCAGTGCCCCCCCTGCCATGGCAGGGACACCTCCCACTGTCCCAGGCTGCTCCAAGCCCCTCCAACCTGGCCTTGGACACTGCCAGGAATGGGAGGCAGCCACAGAAACAAAGGAAAAAGCAAAAAAAAAGATGAATTTCCAGAGCAAGAGGTCCCACAGCTCCTGTGCTTTTCACCAGAGGTTTTTGCTGCACAAAGTTGGACACTAAAGCAATGAATGAAATCTAATCACTGAAATAAAACAAGTGCTTCCCAGTTTATCCCTTCCCAGTTCATCCCTTCCTGGCCTCCCAAACGATGGAATCTGATGCAGGAGAAGCTGGATTTGTTCCATGCTCAGGAATTATCCCCAGTATGGAGAGATCCTGTTGGAGCCCAAATTCCCAGGCAGCCCCTTCAGCACCTGCCTGATGCAACACAGCCAGAGAGGCAAATAATGGATGGGAAACAGCTCATTTCTCACCCTCACAGTCCTTTAAATCCTCTTTAATGGACAGCAGAGGATTCCTGGGACAGCACAGCGCCAAAAGAGGGGAGTTTTGTTCAACAATCAGCAATGTGATTAAAAAATGGGTGTTTGGTGGGCACTCAGGATCTCAGGAGCTGCAGTTCCCCTCAGCACAGAGGCAGCCTCGCTCTCCCCTAGAAATGAGAAGCAATTAAGGCACAGCAGAGCATGAGGGGGTTTGTGTGCCCTGGGAAGGAGAGGGCTTAGTCCTTCTGAGCAGGAATGAAAGATAAATGCAGCTGGAATTGAATCTCTGAGACTTGTAGACAAATGAGGTTTCTCTCCCTGCTCCAGCTGCCCAGCCAGCAGCGTTCCCTGAGGTGAATCCCTCCTGCCCCAAGAAAACCGTGGGGAGCTCAAGTCTGTGATTTTCCTGGGGTTTCTACACTCCTCCACGAGCCTAATCACGTTTCCCCCCAAAATGAGAAACTCCACCTTTGGCAGCTCTCTGAACCAGAGCTCCCGTGGATAATCAGGTTTGTGCCCACCATCCATCTTCCTTCCAGAGGAGAAACTGCTCATGAGCCCAGCCCCAAAATCAGATCTGCTGCTCTCGGGTGGGGGAAGGAGGCTGATCACTGCTGATGGTGCCTCGGAGCCCGTTACAGGGGCCCTGGAGGTGGGGAATGGATGGAGAGATGAGAGACCAAAACCACGTGGAGGGGTTCCCTGAGCTGGGGAGAATTACAGAGAGACTTCAGGATTGATGAGTGTGGGTAGGAGGAGGACGTTTGAGCCATGGAACAAAGACACATTGAGTTTACAGAAATTTAATTTCATTTTCCTGTCTGCCAATGATTGGGAATACCTAAAGCGCCCTTGGCGTGGGTCCTTCCAGCTAAGGAGAAAGGATGGGAAGGAAATGGAAAAGAGAAAAAGTTGGAATCCCATCGGGGTGGGGTCAAGCACTGGGAACAAGAAATCCCTGGTAGGGAGCACCAGTCAAACCAGTGGTGCCAGTTAACAGCACAGAGCAAGGCTGGCACTGATTCTCCAGGTTTATTCACCCACTCACAAAAGTGTGAATCCAAGCACAGAGGATGAACTGAGGCCTCCAAAGCCAGAGGTGAAACTGCTCAGTTCAGTGACAATTCCAGCATTCCCGTTAGGATCAGAACTGATGAGACTGGGATTGTTTCCTGACATTTCCCTTTTCAGATACAGCTCACCCTGTGTTCCAGCATTTTCCCTGCAGCTGAAACCAAATTCTTGCCTTTGGCTGCTCCTGCAAGGTGAAAAACACCTTTGGACCTCACCTTGGGATCCCAGGTGTGCCTGGAACTGGGAACAGGGTCCCTGCCCAGGGGAACCTGGTGGCCAAAGGAAAGCTGCACTTCAAGGCAGCCAGAACTGAGAACAGAAACAAAAGGAAACAGAATCAAAGCTGCCCCTCAAGAATCAGGCCTGGAAAAAAAAAAATAAAATAGGTGCTTTCAAGCCTGACTAAAAATAACTTGCTCAAATTTTTTTGTAATGCCTTCAAAGATAGGAAATGACAGGAGAAATGAGAAATCAGCCTGGCTGTGCTCAAACCACAGCCTGGGAGGTCGAGGGGACCACGGAGATTGTCCCAAACAAATCAGCACAGTAATATCTCCTGCCACACCTCGGGTGCACAGGGAGTCACTCCTTCCCTAATATAACACCTCCAGTTCTGGACTACAACCACAAACAGATTATTGCCCTCCTCAGTCCCCAGTTCTGGCACAAGCTGACTCTTTTTTCATGCTCCCCACAGGTGATGGGAGCTCTGTTTGCTGTGGAAATTTAACTTTTGCAGTTCTATTTAAAGTTTTAGACCCCGTGCACTTCTTTTAAGTCCCTCCTTCCTTTTATTCACTCTGCTTTGTTGTTCATTTATTACTGCAGGTTCAGCCTTGTCACATACACCTCTCATTCCTCTATCTCATAAAGTTTTGATTGTGCCACTGTAGCCGAGAACTTTCCTTCCCTCATGCTTTAGAGCTGCATTTCAGAGTTTACCCAATGTAGGACACGGTAGAACCTGGCCAGGCCACCACCACCCTGTCCCCACGTGCCACGTTTGCATGGCTTGTCAATCCCTCCAGCACAGGGACATCCAGCAGGAATTCCTGCAGGAATTAGCCCCAGTGTCCCACCTAAACCTGCTCTGATGGAAGGGTCTCTTCATGGAAAGGTCCTTAAACACTGCAAGGCGCTGCCCAGGGAGGTGGTGGAGGTGCCCAGGGAGGTGGTGGAGGTGCCCAGGGAGGTCCTGGAGGTGCCCAGGGAGGTCCTGGAGGTGCCCAGGGAG
>QUSF01000019.1:12622288-12638941 GCA_003676055.1 Chloebia gouldiae | reverse complement strand
CCTCCTGTCCCCAGAGCCAGGGGATGGACAGAGGGATGGACAGAGAGGGATGGACAGAGAGGGGATGGACAGTATGCCCTCCTGTCCCCACACTGACAGGATGTACAGGATGGACAGGATGCACAGGATGGATGGGATGGACAGCATGGACACCATGCAGGTCAGGGTTGCAGAACTTTGCCTGCTCCAAACCTCGTTCCTAGGCTGCCTGTGAGTGTCCCAGTGTGTCTCACTCCAGGATTTGCAATTCTGAGCCAGTCTGAAGAAGACATAACGTTCTGTTTTATCTGCAGGGAGAGCTCCCAGCGTAACCTTTGCAGCAGCAGCAGATCAGCTCAGGTATTGATCGACCCTTCAGAAAGCCGGGGGTGCTCCTGACACGGCTCCATCCTCACCTGGGCTGCTGCCAGGTGGGTGAACTGTAATTCACAGAATCTCCAGGTTGGGAGAGACCTCCAGGATCAGCGAGTCCAACCCAGCCCCAACCCCTCAACCCAACCCTGGCACCCAGTGCCACATCCAGTCCCCAGGGATGGGGACTTCACCACCTCCCTGGGTAGAACATTCCAGAACTTTGTCACTCTTTGAGAGGATGTCCAGGCTGGCACAGCGATCCCCAGGGCTGGCACAGATCCCCGGGGCTGGCACAGCTCCCCTGTGCCCCAAACCTCTCCCAGTGCCACCCCAGCCCAGCCCAGGCTCAGGAATTCACTTTATCCTTGTTCTAAAAGCTCTGCCACTGGCTCTGCTGGGCCCAGGTTTGCCAGGGGCCTTTTACAGAATCCCACAATCACAGAATCACCGGGTTGGAAGAGATCTTAAAGATCATCGAGTCCAACCCAGCCCAACACCTCAACTCAACCCTGGCACCCAGTGCCACACCCAGGGATGGTGACCCCACCACCTCCCCAGCAGGCCGCCCCAGAATTCCCTAAATCCACAGGAGAGGGAGCAGAGGACCCTCTGGGCAGCAGCAGCTGGCTGGAATCAGCTCCATGAGCTCACGAGAGCCATTTGGCCTCAGCAGTAACTCAGCTCCTGCTCTCTGTGGATATTCTCCTCTGGGAATCTCCACAGGCAAAGCATCCATGGAGCCAGCCTGGGGGGCAGGGGCCCCAAAACCCACCCCAGCCCATCCTGGAACCAGCTTGGCCAGAAGGACTTCTCAGAAGTGGAAGGGGATAAATGAAATTAAATTAAATTAACCCTAAATTAACAATTTGTGGGCGCTCCAAGGGGTCCCCCTGTGCTTCCCCTCCTGTTGCCCGTGGTTCCACTGAATCCCAGAATCCCAGAGTGGTTTGGGGTGGAAGGGACCTTAAATCCCACCCAGAGCCACCCCTGCCATGCCCAGGGACGCTTCCCCTGTCCCAGGTGCTCCCAGCCCTGCCCCAGCTGGATTTGGACACCTTTCCTTGCCCAAAGGTGTGAGAGGATGAGATCTGCTAATCTGACAGAGCAGAAGGTCAGGGGAGGTCCCGGGGGGCTCCTGGGGCTGCCAGGTGGCTCAGGGACCCCCATCCCTTCCCAAATCCCCTGCCCTGGGCACACCTGAGCACTCCCAAAGGCTGCCCCAGCCTCCTGCCCTGCTGTCAAGTCTATTTCAGCATCTTTTCTCACGTCTGTGTTGAAGAAAAAGTATTATCTCCAGGAAAAAGTGTCCCTTGGCTGCCTTCCAGTCACCTCCTGCCTGACACCAGGAGTTACAAAACACAGGCAGCAGAAAAAGAATAGAAATACAGCAGATAAGTGGGCTTTCTACAAAAATTAAATTAAATTAAAGTGTATTCACAAAATACACGAGTGAAAACCACATGGTCTTTAGCCCTAATGTGTCACAAAGAGAATTTTGGTTCCAGGACACCCCCAAAGGGGACAGACCTTTATTTAGGCAACTCAAAAAGCCCAAATGTGAAGCAAATTTAAAAACCAATTACTTAAACCAACGTTTCTCACTCTTTTTTTTTCCCGATTTAAATCATGATTAAAAGCAGTTCCTTGGCTGATTTCAATCAAACCACACAGTCTCTCTCTGCTGATCTCAAGCTGTTAAATAAGAAACAGAAAATCATCAATAACCCATCTGTGTCACAGATGAGGAGCAGCCCCCCGGGGACCGCAGCTCCCTGGCTCTCATATGGCAATGCCTGGATTTTTGAGGGGTGGCAGGAGCCCAGAGGAGCCCTCGAGAAGGAGTTTGTCCCCCCAGGTGTGTGACAGGAGCCAGAAGGGAGGGCTCGCACGCCAGGGTGGTGCCCAGGAATTTCCACTCCCTCAAAAGCGCCTTAAGAGGCGCAGGCAGCAATTCCAGCGCACAAAATTTGCTTTTCCCGAGGCTGCTTTGGGAAAACCCACCCAGGAACGAGGGACGGGGATGGGCACAATTCACCTGCAGACCAGGGCAAGCAGCAGGTGAGGATTTCGGGACTGAGGAAAAATCCCGCTAAGATCAAGGAGCACAACCACTCCCAGCAGCGGCAGATGATGGAAGGAGCAGGGAAGAACTTGTCAGGGAGAGGAGGAAGAGCAGGGGAGCCCAGGGAGGGTGGGAGGGTGCCGGGGCTCGCTCCGAGCCCTTCCCCGTGCTTGGGAAATTCCCTGCCGGCTGCAGCTCCCCGCTTGTCTAATTGTCCTTGATGGATTTTCTGTCCCCCAGGAGCGCCAGCCAGACCTCGCAGCTCCAGATGTCTGAATATTATGCAGGAAGCTGGTAAACAAATTCCTCCTATTTTTTCCTGCTAGCAATTAGGAACGTAGGAAGAACACATTGCTGAGCAGGCGAGGGATCCGCCGCAGATATTTCATATGCATTTATAGCCACTTAACGCCTCTGGAAGGGTGATAAACACCGGCTATTGTAAATCTGTTTGATCACCCCTTGTTGCTACAGAATCCGGAAAAAGTCAAAATAAGGGAAAAAAAAAAGTTGAAATGAGAGTTAAAATTGGGATAAATTAGCGATCACAACTCCTTCCATATTAACTATCAAGGACTCGTGTGACAGAGCAGCTCTGCCACTTCCCCCTAGCAGCTTTTTTAGGTGATTTCAACTTTTTAGCCCAATTTTAGCTGGGGAGCAGGTTCCTGTCTGGCTCCCGCGCCTCCCCTCTCCATTAATTTCTCTGCCTGCTCCAGCAATCCTGCCCTAGGAGGGATGGCTTAGGTGGCTTCAGGAGTCTTTGCCAGCATTAATTGTTATGATTTTAGAGCCCCACAGGGCGCAGACTTTGAAAAGGAGAATTTGTTCAAAAGATTGTGAGGGAAATGAAAAAAATCCAGTGCCATGGCCGTGCAAAACCAGCCCAGGGACAGAGCTGGGAAACCTGGAAAGGGAAGTGCAGGGCTCCAGCTCACAGGGGGAATGGACAGAGCTGGAAAACCTGGGAATTGCAGGGCTCCAGCTCACAGGGGGAGTAAAGGGATGATGCTCCTGGAAAGCACGAGCCACACAGCCACCTGCTGGAATTCTACAAGTTGCAGAAATTTGGGAGCAATTTCACATTTTGTGGTGAAAAGGAGCTTTATCCAGCCCAGCTGCTCTGAAGTTATCAGTGCCATGGTGTTTTCTGGGAGAATTAAGATTGTTTCTCTTTCAAACCAAGCTGAGATCTCCTTCCATGGCTAAAAAAACCCCACTGCAGCATTTCCCAAATAACAGCTGTGCCAGAGTGGGTTTCCCAGTCTTTTAGGCTGGATTTTGGTCTTAGGACAGATAAACAGCTCTGAAGTAGAGGGAAAATCTACAAGGAGGTGGAGGCAGCTGCTCTTTGCAGCCTGAGGGTGCTGGCTCGTGGCAGCCCAGTGGGCACCAGGCCCCGTCCGAGGGTCCCGAAGGCTCTGTCCGAGCGTCCCCCAGAGCCACCAGAGCCCTTGGCTGTGTCCCTGCTGTGCCAGCACCCCAGGGAGCCCTGGCCACCCCTCTGGAGTGCCCCTGAGCTGCCAGTGGGACCCCCACGCCCACCTGCCCCAGCATCCCAAAAATCCCACGCCAGGAGCTGCAGAGGGGCTGCAGGGCCTTGCTGGCCCTGGAGGGGCTGCCCTCGTCACCTCAGGGCACCTGAGCTGCACACCAGCTCCTGCTGTGCCCTGCTTTTGTACCTCTTGGTTCTCAGAACTAAGGAAATTCTCCTTTTTGATGCTTCTGGGCACTGCCTGCCCAAGCAAGGAGTTCCAAATCCAGGTGCAAGAGCCAAGGCCATGCAGCAGCAGCTCCTGACCCCTTTGTGAGGGTTTAGCCACCTTTTATCCATTCTTTAGGAGTGCCCCAAGTCCTGGACGTGTTATGGACAGCCAGGGCTCCCAGCCACAGTCCAAAGGCAAATGGTTTTCACCCCATTTTACATTTTTTCCCCCAAACAAAGGTGTTGGTGAGGCCCAAGCTGGCCCAGTGCATTCTGGCCTGGCCACGTTTGTTCTGGAGCCAGGCAGAACGGCTGTGGTGCCACCTCTGCTTAGGGAAAGGGTACAGGAAACCCGAGCCAGGCCTTTTCAAGTCTTCTCAAATGAAGGTTTAAAATAGCCCTGGGAGCTGGTGAAGGATGCCCAGAGCAGCTGAGATGCTCCTCTCAAACCACAACTGGGAGAGCAGCACGAGGATGAAGTTGCTGAGCCCAATGATGTCTCCATCAAGGGTGCTCAGAGCCCCCAGCGCCCCAACCCCGGCTCTGCAAAGGGTGTCTAAAATCCCTTCCCACTTGTGTTTGTTTCTGAAGCAGGAATAAACTGCAGCCCTGCAAAGTGAGTGTCCATTTGCTGCTTCCCTCCCTCTCCTCTGGCTCAGGTGTGTGTGGAGCACAGACCTGGTGGAGGACTCGGATCTCTCCTGCTCCTCGCTGCGATGAAGGAATTAAATACAAAATCTTCTGTAGGAAGCAATTGTGAAGTGTGGAAGTTTCTAGTCAGGCAAATAAATTGGATTTAAGTATATTACAGTCATAATCTTTTTCTGCCTCTCTCCAGACAGCCTTTGTACATGGAGAAATGAGAATGTATTCTCAGACAAATCTTGACCTGAGGGAGAAGGCTGCGGGAATCTGGATTTTCAATAACATAAGACAATAAAGCTCAGACTTCTAACCTGCCGCAATATGGTAAAAGTATAAAGAGCTTAGCAACTAATAAAAGAAAAGGGTCTTCCAACTCATATTTGAAGATCTAGACCCCCAAAAGGACACTTCATAAAGATCATAATGGGTTAGTCAGTATCTAACAGATACCATGTACCTTGTTGACCAATTGTCTGACAGTTGTCTTCTGCAGGCCTGGATATTAATAAGCCTTGTGTTGATTTCCTTGGGGTATTTTTTCTTCGTAATTGTACATCTCCTTGTTGTGACACTGCAGCCTGCCATGTATTTATTTAATGCCATTCCTACAGCAAAAAAAAAAAAAATTAAAAAAAATCAGAGTATGTATGGCATTGTTTCCCTCAGATGAGATGCACACACTGCAAATTTCCTCCCCCTCTGAGGCAGGAGAATCAAAGCCAGGCAGAGGGAGAGCTCCTGGACTTGGGGCAAAGAGGAAATCCAGATGTGTTTTCCCCTCAGGTGTGAATGTGTCTTACTCCCTGCATTACACAGGGAATACAAAGGGATTCAATTATCACCGCATTTTGATTTCTAATAATAACAAAAACTCCTTCTAGAAGGGATTCCATTAAATAATGTTTTGACAGATAATGCTGGTGTAAAGTAGCTGTCAGTCAGGCAGTGAGATCAAGGGGAAACAGATGCACGAGGCAGATCACAGGGAGGCTTAGGGAGTGAAAATGAAGCCGGGTACAAACTCCTCTCACTAACAAAGCAAAGGCTGCCTGGGGCCTTATCCTGCTCCCTGCACCGGCTGCGCAGCTCCGGAGTAAAATGCAAATATTTCCATTTTTTTCTGCTGTCAGAGTCCAGCACATCCCTCTGGCTGCCCTGGCTGGCTCCAGACCCTGGCAGGGGGCTCGGAGACCCTGGCACGAAGTCAAAAACACCAGTGGCTTCCATTTTGGCCCATGGAACACTGTCAATTCTGTATGAGGAATTACAAGCCACAAGGGTTTGAGTAGTGTGGTAGTTGAATTTACACAGGGCGGAAATGTAGAATTTTAGGATTTTTAGAATGGGGTTCAAGGGGGTAAAAGATGGATGAATTTGGGCATGTCCTGACCTTCTCCTGGTGCCCATGTCCTGGTGTGATGGTGACACTTTTCTGTTGGTTCGAGGCAGAGATTCACAGTCTAACACAGGTGATGGGAATTGGTAATAAATTGCAAACATCCACACGTAGTTTGAGCATATAAGGTGGGAGCTGCCCCAGGCTCAGGGCAGGATGCCATGGCCTCCCTGCTAGGCACAGCTCGGCTGGTCAGAGACAGAATGTTTAGATAAGGAGAAATAAACACCTTGAAAACACAACCGGACACATTCCAGGCTCCTTTGGCTGCATTGGGCTAGGGGAGCAAAGACTCCTTATGATCTCGGGGTCACCCTGGCCATCAGAACCCCCAGACATGGAGAGGCTGTGAGAGAGGAGCTGTGCCAGGTGCTGAGGGCACTCTGTGCCACCCTCCGGCACAGCGCAGCGAGCGGAGCTGATCCCAGCCTCCCTGCAGGGCTTTGGCCAAGCCTGTCCGTGGCCAGGACACCCTCCCTGTCTGCAGGTCTGAGAATTCCCCATTTCCCCAAAAACTGCTTTTCTGTGCCCCTGGAACAGAGCTCAGCCCCTCTTCCACGGCTTGGAGAGCTCCTGCAGCCAAATGGAAACTTCATCCCAGCATCTTGGAGAGCTCCTGCAGCCTAATGGGGACTTCATCCCAATGTCCCACCGTGGGATCCACACTGCTCTGCCTGGGAGAGCCCCCAGAGCACCCAGGGCCACCCCAGCCATGGCAGGGACCCCTTCCCCTGCCCCAGTGTCCAACCCGGCCTGGAACCTCACTCATCTTCGCCGCCTTCACCTCCAGGTTTATCCTGTGATTAAGAGATTTCCTTGCGCTCCAAGCGCTGCACAAAACCCCACACAGAGGTTTTGTCACGTGCCCCTTTCACCACTCACTCACCCTGGCTGTGCTGATCCCACCCTCCAGCCTCCCTTGGGGTCATTCCTGGTGCTGCTGCCCCTCTCCTGAGGCTTTCCATGCGCTGCCTCCAGCGTGGGATTTGAGACACAAATGGACCAGCACAGTGGAGGCAGCCTGAGCTGGAAAAGACACAGGAGAGCACTAAGGAGAATATGAAAATGACGAATATTTTGATTTATGGCAGCATCCAAAGTCACAGCAGAGTGTGATGTGAGCCTGATGCAGATGGGGCTGCTCCAATCCTGATTTTGGCACATCCCAGGATAACCAGCTGTGGGGAATAAGAGAAATAAAAGATGTGTTTCAAGGCGTTTGCTGAGGGGCCAGATTAAATTACAATTAATTACAGTCTTTAAAATCTCCTAACTTCCCTGCAAGTTCTGAATGAGCTCGTTGATAACTTTTAACTATAAACTATATTTGAAAGGCATTCAGCTTTTTAAAAATAGATTTTATTTTTTCCATTGCCAAACTTCCCCTGGAAACTGAGCCCAAAGTTTAATATGGGATTAAGAGAGAAAATACCCAGGCAGAAGATTCACTGCTCCCCTCTCTGGAATTTCATGGGTCAGATATGGCAAATTCCAGCTCCTTCTCCCACAACAACCCCTCCATCCCGCCAGAGGAAATCTTCAATTAAAGTGTTTTAACTTAAATTTCTCTCTTTCTTGGTAAAATTTCATGTGGGATGGAAAAAAATTTTAAAAAACAGTAAAAGTTTTTCGAAGGAAAAAATGAAGTGAGAAAGGGATCTGATCCACCCACTCCATATTCCTCCAGCACCTTCCCCACCAGTGCTGTGGGTAAAAATACAAATATTTATAGGAGAAAATGAGGGAGGTTTATTTGGAGGTGCTGTACTCATGGGAGAGTATTACAAATTATGGGATAAGGAAAATTAATAATCCAGCTAGATAATCCCAACAAAAACTGCTTCAGGACTGTGCAGGAGCCTCAAGGAAAATAGGAAATGCTTCTTTTAAATGGATTATTAATACTCATGGAATAAAGCTCAAGGCATTGCCTGTGCTCCAGGAAGGGTCAATAAAACCGCGCTTTTAGGATATCCGATATTAGGAATTTGTTCCTTTAGGCATCCAGGATTAGGGGCAGGAGGATGCTCTGCCCTGGAGCCAGGACAGCTCGTGGCCTTGGCCTCCGGGGAGCTGCTTTTTCATGTGGCTTTTTTTAAACCCTCAGGCAGAGTTACAAGATAAGAGAAGTGGATCTGAACTTAACGAGCAGCTAATTTTATCCTTTGTTTTGCCTGATAAACATCAGCGCACAAAGTCAGAGCTGAAAACTGCAGCCACAGTTGGGAAGGAAGTATGTTTATAGTAAATAATCCTGTTTCAGTCATTTCTCACAGAAGTGTAGCTGAAAGGTTTGGCTTCATTCCCCTACTTCACCTGAAGCTGTTTAAATAAATAAAATTCCATAAACACATTTTGCTGAGCAAACACTAAACGGGGTTTATTTTGACCCCAAAACTCATTTGGACACGAGATCCCCTGAGCAGCCATCCCTCCAAGGGAAGCAGGGCTGGGCACACACAGCATTTCCAGAAATACTGTGCCTGAAACACGAATTCCAATGCCACAAAAGTGCTGGAAATGAAGAAAATTCTGCACAACAACTTCACTTGTGGAGCCTGAGATGTGTTCAAACCTCCTGTGACTGCACAAGGCAGAATCTGGGGAAAATGTCCCATCCCTGGCAGTGCCCAAGGCCAGGCTGGAGCAGCTGGGACAGTGGGAGGTGTCCCTGCCACGGCAGGGGTGGCACTGGCTGGACTTTAAGGTTCCTTTTCACCCAAACCATCCTGGGATTCTCTAAAAATGCTGAACCTTCATCCCCTCAAACCCACCAGCAGCTCCCTGCAAAGCTGCACTGCTGGAATTTGGTGTGTCCAGGACTTTGGGAATGCTCCAGGATGGAGCACAGGCACAGACAAGCACATTCCACTGCCCCAGCGTTGTATTTATCATTGATTACAGTGTTATCAGTGTTTTTACCATTTATTACAGTATTATCACTGTATTTACCATTTATTATGATATTATCACTGCATTTCTCATTTATTACGATATTATCACTGTATTTCTCATTTATTAAGATATTATCACTATATTTATAATTTATTAATATATTATCACTGCATTTCTCATTTATTCCAATATTATCACTGTATTTATCCTTTATTCCAATATTATCAGTGTATTTCTCACTTATTACCACATTATCACAGTATTTATCCTTTATTTCTGGCCCTGCAGGCTGCCCGTCATCTCTGACACTCCTTCCTTGACCTACACTTTTCACATCTCTATTTTCAACCTGAAATTTAACTTGGGGACCCAAACCCGGGGTCTGTTGTCCCTCTGAGGATGTCAAACCCCACCAAGGTGCTGCAGTGGGAAAAGCCCTTTTTCCTTTCTCCCCTTTTTCCTTTCTCCCCTTTTTCCTTTCTCCCTTTCCCTGCTGTGTCCCAGCCCCGGAGCTGCAGCTGGAGCCACGGGCAGGATTTGTGGTCCAGCAGCTGAAAGCCCTTGCTGGAGGAGACAGAGGGGAGCAGCCTAATGTGCTCTTGCCATGTGGTAATTTTCCAGATAAATGGACAGTTACTTCAGCAGCTTCCCTGTTGAAGGTCAATGATCCATATAATACTGGCAATTACAGAAGTATTTCCATTGCAGACTCGGTGACAAATTTTCAGTGCAAGACAACAGAGAAGCTGCAGCGTGAGGGGCTGAGGCTTGGGATGGCAGGGCCCAGCTCCTGCCTGCTGTTTGCTGGAGGAATCAGCTCACCCTGCCCAGCTCGCCAGGTAATTCTGGCCCTGTTTCCTCTTATTTGGGCAGTTCTTAATCCTGGTTTAATCCCGAGGCTGAGCTCGCACTCCTGGCTTTCACACACCCACTTTTCCTGCCTCCCTGGCCAAAGTTCAGCACTTTATAAAGATATATAGTAAAGTTGAGATATTTTATAAAGATTGTCTGGGGCTGAAGGAAAGGGAAAAGACATCAAATGAGGGAAAACTGCTCAGCAATTGGAAAACTTGGGCTCCCAGCAGAGGCACAAAGACAAACACTTCTAATTGCATTCCAAACCAGGGCAGGAGGTATTTTTGGGGAGCGTGTACTGCTGATGCTCTGCCAGCTGCACCCAGAGCTGGCTGCAATCACAGCTCATGCTTTAGTCCTTGGCTGAACATTCCCAGCAAAATGTGGATTGAAATAAATAATTGGTTTTGGTAATGAGCTGTGCATGAGGGCTGTGCATGAGGACCTGGGGGAACAGCAGGAAGTGGTGCCAGGGGAGGTTTAGGTTGGGTATCAGGGAAGGGTTCTTCCCCCAGAGGGTGCCGGGCACTGCCCAGGGAATGGGCACAGCCCCGAGGCTGCCAGAGCTCCAGGAGCCTTTGGACAATGCTCTCAGTGGGATTTTGGGGGGTCTGTGCAGGCCCAGGAGCTGGACTCGATGCTTGTGGATCCCTTCCAGCTCAGGATACTCCACGATTCCATGAAATAGCAATGAGGATTTATATAAAATAACATCAGGAAACAGGAAATAACAACAGGATTCCATGAAATAACACCCTGCACCACGGCATGGGCTGTTTGAGCATCCCTTGCACTCCCAAAAAGTGCAAACCCTCCCGGCCCAGCGTCACAAAAACCAGCACCAAGGCTTGGAAAAGATCTCTGAGCTGCACCAGCAGCTCAGCTCAGAAAGCAAAGAGGCTCCTGCAGCTCCAGCACCTGCTGGAAACCCCCAGACACCCAAAAGTGAAACACACAGGTGCCCTCAGCCAGGCAGGGCTGCACACACTTAATCCTAAACACGTGAGTCCCTGAAAGACTTTTGTGTTTTCCGGGGGGAATACATTAAACCTGTGGTAGTGCTTCCCTTGTGGATTGTACTCCTGTTTCAGTTTCAGTTTCCTGCAGCTTTCAGCCATGGTGTGAGAGACAGAACTGCCATTTCATTGCCCAAAACGAGCGGGACACATCCGTAAAGAGCTGCCTTAATGGTGGAGCAACCCACCAGGGAGGGCCTTTGGAGTTCTTCAAGGGCCTGTTTCAAAACTTAAGCAGATTTTGTTAAAAAGGAAAGAGAGAAGAAAGACTGAGTTGAAGTGCAGGATTTTAACCTTCATGTAGGAAATGAAAGGATGTTTGCAGGGATTCCAGCAGCACAGCCATCCCTCCCTCCCTCCCCACCAGCAGCAGCGCTCTGATAGAGCCAGGACTGAGCCTGGCTTGTGCAAATAAGTGATTTTGGATGAGAAGAATTAATCAAGGGAGTGGGTATGGGTATCTTGTGAGGTCAGTATGGAATTTGCATTGGTAACCCACAGCCATGGAAGAGCTGGGTGGCTCCTGGGTCACAGACTTTGGGGTGGAAGAGACCTCCAGGACCACCCTGCCCAACCCCTGCCACAAACAGGGACACTTGTGCTGCACCAGCTTGTCCAGACTCGCAGAATCAGCCCCAGCTTGTGTTTCTCAGGGAGACCAGTAGGGATGGGGCCATCCAAGGGCTGAGCACCTCAGCTTCCCCCACCCTCAGGCCCCTCCTGCCCACCATCCCCAGAACTAAACATGCAGGAAAGAGCTCCCAAATAATTAATGATGACATAGTGTAGGACACCAGCAGGAATTTTCCATGGAAAGGGCAGTCAGGTATTGGAAGGGGCTGCCCAGAGAGGTTTGGAGTGCCCATCCCTGGAGGTGTCCAAGGAATTCCTGGAGGTGGCACTTGGTGACAAGGTGGGGATCTGGCACAGGTTGGACTCGATGGTCTGGGAGGGCTTTTCCAGCCTCAGGGAATCTGGGATTCTGCACAGCTGCCTTCTTGGAAGTATGACTGGGCTCCTGAGGCTCTCCTGTGAGGCACAGTTAAATATGGGATGTCTAATCCAGCACAGTGAGGAAGCTGGGTGTTTGGCACAGCTGTCACCAGAAGAGCACTTGGAACTGCACTGACTCCAAGTTTAGCAGTTTTTACATCACTGGCTGATGGCTGATCTCTCACTGCTGTGCAGAGCAGCCACAGCCAGCAGGTCCTGCATGTGTGCTCCGGACCCTTGAGGAAGCCACATCGCAGACAAGAGCATGGAAAGGATAAATTCAATATTTCCAATGTGAGCTGGGGCACACATGGCAGCTAACCACCCTGTCCCGAGCAGCACTCATTGGGCAAACAGCCTGTACACAAAAACTCCTCCCCAAAGCATCCCCCGGCCCTCTTTACCCTTGGACAGATCCTGTAACTCCGTGCTGCTTCAGAAATTGCATAAAAGTCATGATTAACTGTCCCCACGGCCTCTTGTGAAATTTTTTCAAAGTTCCAGCTGGCCACACAGGGTTTGGTTCACAAAAGTGTTGCACATTATTAGATTTTCTGATAAAATGGGCTCTTTTGTGATTCAGAAAGCCTCTGCTCCTCCAGACAACTGGCATGCTCTTTGTTATTCACCCCAGAGAGGAGGCAGCCAAAGTGGAGCGCACTCGGATGGAAAGAGGCATTCCCAATCAGAAATGCAGATGGAGCATCACTTGTGCAGTGTAAACAGAGCAGCCCCGAGGTTTGGGGACGGGCTGGAAGGAGGCAGCAGGGCTCGGGTGGGGTTTGTGCCCTCAGCATCGCCCCGAGAGCGAGAGCTCAGCGCTGCCCCACCCACAGGATGGGATGCCAGGCAAGATCCTGGCTCTGAATCCTGCTCTGCTTTGGAACGTGCCAGGTTTAACTGGTGATAAATACTGGTAAAGGGAGGCAGAAACTCCACTGAGCTTGGGAAAAATCTCCAGGATTAAGTCCAGCCTGTGTCAGATCCCCACCTTGTCCCCAGCCCAGAGCTCTGAGTGCCACCTCCAGGTGACACCTCCAGGGATGGGCACTCCAACCCTCCCTGGGCAGTTCCAGTCCCTGACCCCCTTTCCATGGGGAAATTCCTGCTGGTTCCACCCTAAGCCCGCTCTGGGCATGCTGAGGCCGTGAAGAGGAGGGAGGATGCAGCACTGCCCACACCTCTGCTGCCCTGCACAGAATCCACGAGAGATTCTGGAAAGGACTCTGGCAATCATCTGCTCCACGTCCTGCCAAAGCAGGGTCACCACGAGCAGGGGGCACCGGATCAAACCCAGGTGGGTTCTGATCATCTCCAGCTGGAAAGGAGACTCCACAACCTCTCTGCCAGGACTGGCCTTCGCAGCCCTCCACTGAACCCTCTCCAGTTGTTCCTTTTCTCCCTTGACCCGAGAGATGGAAACAAATCCCAAGCCCAAAAATAAGTTTCCGTGAAGGATCCAGTCCAGTAAAAATTGGAGCATTAACGATTACAAGGAAAGAAAACAAACATTGCAGGTGTGTAGATCCAAGGTGTAGCTGCCCATTGGACACCACCTGCAGCTCCAGCTCCTCCCACTCTCAAAGTCAAGATAAAAAAAATCAAAGAAAAAATGTTAAAAACCCAGTAGAAACAGAAAGAACTCTCATGGTTAAAATAATTACTGGTTCTGGGGACACTTCTTCAGGATGGAGTGTACAAAAGCATGAACAAGCTCAGGGGAGAATTATCCATGTGGGATTAGCAGCTCAGAAATTCCCAATGCAACAGCCCGTGTCTCCTACAACTCAGCTCATTTATCCACAGCAACAGGTTTTGGAGTAAAAACTACATTTTCCACTATTCCCACCTGCTGAGAGATCCCTGACCAAAGCACAAGCATTCAGCGTCCAACCTTCCAGAAGCACCTCGGCTCCTGAGGACCCTCCTAAATAATCCGGGTCTCCTCATCTCCTGCCGCCTGTTTCCCACCCCTCCCTGCATTTTGCATTATGCAAAGCAGCAAAATATTATCATCCTTGTAGCATCCTCCTTGAGAGGCAGGCGCTTCAAACACCACCAAGGAGTATTGTCATAATGAGGTTAATGACAATAGGGTTTCCGATATCAAAGAGCCAACGCGCGGCTGCTTTCGAGTGCGCCGCGATACAGCGCGGAGCTCCGTAATGAGGGGAGAGAGTTTTTGGGTTACGCATTTTAATGAGGCGGTAATCAGCGAGCGGCGATTTGCATTTCACAGCCGCTCCGATGGAACACGCGGCTGGAGAGGGGAAATCCAGCCCGACTTCTGCGGGACTGACACCGGGAGATGGTTTGGGATCAGGGACACGAGGGCTCGGGGACCCGCCGGGGGAGGAATGCGGTACCTGAGCTGCCTGACCTGCGGGTCAGCTGTAGGGAGAGATCTGTTAGCGATGGAGGAATATACATACATACATACATACATACATACATACATACATATATATATACACACACATATACATATATATACATATATATAAATACATATATATACACACACACACACACATATATATATCTATAACAGATATATTTTATATATAATATATATAATATATATTGTATATATTGTACTTATTGTATATATTATATATATTATATATTATATATTAGTATAATATATTAATATAACATAACATAACGAATATAACATAACAGCATAACAACATATAGGATATGATACGATATGATACGATATGATATAATATGATATATAATATAATATAATATAATATAATATAATATAATATAATATAATATAATATAATTAATATCATATAAGAGAATTAATATCATATAAGAGAATTAATATAATAGAATTAATATCATACAATATAATTAATATCATATAAGAGAATTAATATAATATAATATATAATAGGAATAACCACCATGTGTTCTGTATCCCTTACTCCTCCTTTCTGCCTCCGTTTGCACCTTGCAGCAGTGAAGCACACGGGCAGGGTGGGCAGCCTGGTACAGGTGCCCAGAGCAGCTGGGGCTGCCCCTGGATCCCTGGCAGTGCCCAAGGCCAGGCTGGAATGTGGGACACTGGGAGGTGCACAGGGAGTGGGGTCCCACTGGGAAAGTGGAGATTTAGGTGGATATTGGGAAGGAATTGTTCCCTGGGACAGGCTGGGCTGGAATTCCCAGAGCAGCTGGGGCTGCCCCTGGATCCCTGGCAGTGCCCAAGGCCAGGCTGGCACAGAGGGAGGTGTCCCTGCCATGACAGGGGTGGCACTGATGGGATTTTTGGTCCCTTCCCGCCCAAAGCAGGCTGGGATTTTGGGATCCGGTGCAGCAGGGCTGTGGTGAGCTCTCAGCATCCCCTGCTCCTTGCAGCTCGCTCGATGCAGAGCTGTACCTTAAGAACAATGCATTCCTCCATTAATGTTCCTTATGGGAGACATAATCAGCTTCATTAGGAGTCATTATTATGGGAAAACCCTGGAAAAAACACCACGTACAGGGAGGCAGCGTGATCAATTAAAAAGGCAGAATATGTGACTAATATTGACAGATGCTTACAGGAACTGCCGTGGGAGGTCCAGCAGCTCCCACAGGCTCAGCCCACCCTGTGCCCACGGCATTTTTGGGGGCAGCCAGACCCCACGGAGCACAGGGCCAGGAGGGCACTGCTGTGCCCTGCAAGGGAGGGTGGCACAAATGCAGGTGGCAGGTCACAGTCTCCAGAGGTGTCTCACCACGTCCAGAGATGTCCCAGCTCAGGAGAGGCTGTGTCCCCACCCCTGCATCCTCTCTGCCACCCCTCCAGCCACAGAGCTCTCGCAGCAAACCTGGCAGGAGGATTTGTCTGAAGTCCCCCAAAAAATTTAACTGTAGCAGCCCAAAGTGAAACATTTCAAAGTGATAATAGTGATTTTGTGGTGAGCTCATTCGGGTGATTCAAAGCCTCAAACTACCAACCAACAGTGCCCTTGGCTGTCCTGGCAGCCCAGATTTGTTCTGGGACAGCACAGGCTGGGCAGACGGGGGTGGATGCACCTTCCAAAGTCACACAACTTCTGCCAGCAGAGATGCCCAGGGGAGCTGGGGGAGCCCCTGGGGTGGTCCCTGCCCTGGCTGATGCCAAGAGCCCCTGGCAGGCTGCAGGATGCCCTGGCTTGGTGTCTTTGTGACTGGGAGCAGCTTTTTGGCGCTCCAGGTCAGACACAGCCCAAGCTGCAGCAGCACCACCCCCTTTGCCGAGGCTGAGCATCCTCACCCGCAAGGCCCAGGAAATTACAGCCTCTGCTTGGTGAGATGATATTTTTAAGCCTTTACAAACAAGGGCTTGATCTTCCTAAGCAGTTTGGATCCTCTGTGCCACACACACTCACAGCAGCTGCCTGGGCTTGGGGGCCGTGTCTGGCACAGCAGAGCAGGGCTGGGCAGGAGTTCAGGCTGTGGTAGCCACTAAAAGCTTTTCCCCAGGCATCTCTGGGCTGGGAGCTGAGAGCTGTAATTCAGCAGGACTAATACATCAGCGCTGGGCAGTCGATAGCATCGATTTTGGTGGGACCAGGGCTTCACTCTGCTGCAGAGTTGTTCCAGGAAGAGCTGGGGAACGGGGAGAGCTCCAGGAAGGCCGGAGCCAGCAGCTCCCAGGGAAGGCTCTCCCGTGGGGAGCCAGTGGTGCCAGAGCTGCAGGGAGCAGGGAGAAACACTGCTCCTTTGTCAGCATAACCCATCATTAACCCCACAGGAA
>QUSF01000019.1:12602900-12622278 GCA_003676055.1 Chloebia gouldiae | reverse complement strand
GCTGGGAAGGGGCTGGGGAACTCCTGAGGGGGCTGGGAAGGGGCTCAGCCTGGAGCAAAGGGGGATCAGGGGGACCTTGTGGCTCTGCACAGCTCCTGCCAGGAGGGGACAGCCGGGGGGTCGGGCTCTGGGACAGGGACAGGGACAGGAGCAGAGGGAACGGCCTCAGGCTGGGCAGGGCAGGTCAGGGTGGGCAGCAGCCCAGGGGAGCAGCTGGTCCCTGTGCTGGCAGAGGGGAGCCAGAGCTGGCCCTGCTCAGCCGGGCTGGGACCAGCCCCGGGGCTCGGGTGAACGGCCCCAGAATGGATTGGGTGGGAAAGGACCTAAAGGTCATCCTCACATTCCTCTCTGCCACGCCAGGGACACCTCCCACTGTCCCAGCTGCTCCAGCCCCAGTGTCCAGCCTGGCCTTGGGCACTGCCAGGGATCCAGGGGCAGCCACAGCTGCTCTGGGCACCTGTGCCAGGGCTGCCCACCCTGCCAGGGAAGGATTTCCTCCTTACACCTGATCTAAATCCCCTCTCTGCCAGTGTAAGAAGTTTAAACGCTTTCTTCGAGGGCTTGCAGAGCTGGGAGCTTTCAGGGAAGCAGCCGGTAGATGGCAGGGCTGCAAAGCCTGATAACACCGCTGATAACATCCCAGCCCCGATAGCACCGCCGATAACATCCCAGTCCCGATAACATCACATCTCCGAATACAACGGTGATAACATCCCTGATAACATCGCTGATAACATCCCAGTCCCGATAACACCGCTGATAACATCCCAGCCCCGATAGCACCGCCGATAACATCCCAGTCCCAATAACATCGCTGATAACATCCCAGCCCCGATAGCACCGCCGATAACATCCCAGTCCCGATAACATCACTGATAACATCCCTGATAACACCCCGATCACATCCCAGTCCGATAACATAGCTGATAACATCCCTGATAACACCCCGGTCAGATCCCAGCCCGATAACAGCCCCGGCTCGCTCGGGCAGCACGGGCAGCCAGGCAGAGCCTGCAAGCACCGCTGTTTCACCCTTTAAGTGCCCTAACGGGATCTGCTGGGACCTCTCCGGGAGATCCTGAAGCCTCACAGCTGGAGGATTGATCACCCAGCACCCCAAACCACCTGGATCAGGCAGATTTCGGTCTAAACTGATTTTCAAAAGCAGATCAAGTGGAGCTTCTGAAAGTGCAGATAATTTCTGTGCAGTGATATCCAGCTCGTCCCAGGCATCGGACAATTAAGAGAAGTTGCCATCAGCACGTATTTGAAATGGTGAAAAGGCCTCTGCCAGTGCCTGCTTCCAATCCCACAGAAGAGGAATATCCTCTTCCTTACCTCCAGCACCTTTTCAGCAAAATAAATCCAGAATTTCCCCCCCACACTGGTCGTGCACCTTCTTCACGGCGTGGCTCCCACATTAATGCCCACAATTCCATTTTTAAACACTGCAGGAATTTTCAGTCTCACCTGAGAGGAGGAATAACCAGGGCTGCTCACTCCTGGCTGAGCAGCACCAGGTGATGGTCCTGACCCCACGCCAGCAGTGGCTGAGGACACAGGAGAACTCCAGGAGTTTCAGGACGTGCCTTCTCTCCACCAGCAGCTCTACTAATTGCACTTTTATATTTACCCAACTTTGGGAGCTTCAGGAGAACCTTATCTTGAATTTGAAGGCATTTCTAATGCTACTTTAAGCCAATACAGTTGATTTCTCTATCAACACGTTTCATCTCAGCATGGTGATTTATTTTGCTCAGCAGTTGTCAATTCCTGAGTGGAATTTTGCTCCTTTCCCTCTCTTTCCCCCAGGATTTGCAGCAGGGTTTGCTCAGAGCTCAGCCAGGGTTGGAGTGTCCCAGCTGCTGTCAGAGTCTTGGGGTCTCTGCACGCCTGGGCCCTGCCAGAAAACACCCACAAAGGGCATTTTGGGTTTCTTACAAAGCCCAGAAAAGACATTTCTTGACTTTGGCCTCATCACCGTGGAATTACAGCCCTCCCCACAGCTCTGCTCCAGGCACAGCATCCCAAAAACAGCCCTGGCAAGAAATTCCTCCCTTTTTTTTCTTTAAAGCATTTAAGAGGAAAAAAGTACCAGCAATTTGCTCCCTGATTTCCCTGCTTCCCTTACTTTTTTATTTACATTGAACGTCTGGATTTTGGCAACTTTTAAGTACACAGGGAGGTTTTACCCCATTTTGGGAGAGCTTGCTGTGCCAGACAGATCCAGGCACCTCAAAACCCTCCCTGGGCTTTCCAGCAGTCCCCTCCCAGCCTCAAAAATAATAATTTAGAGAATTTAGCTAAAAGGTGGCACAGTTCACACACAGGCTGTTTTCCTCAGAGCCAGCAATGGGAGCACACACGAGGTCTCACTATTCAGGTCAAATCCAAATTAAAGAGACTTTTCATGCTCTCAGACACTCACATCAAGCTGCCCACATCACCTGGGGCATGAACCTGCAGGTGCTCCCAAGAAAGGGCCTCCCCCACCTCTGAGCACCCAGAGGTTCGGGCTGCCCCCAGGCTGAGCTCCCAGCAGCTCCAGGGAAGGGATGTGAGGGATGAATCCATCCTGCCCAAATTGCCACCCCTCAAATAAACCCACAATTCAGAATCCCTGCACACAGCACAGAGTTTCAAACAGCCAAGGCTGACGCTGCAGTGTTTCACTCACTGGGAGGAGCCCGGCACATCCTCAGACATCCCCAGGCAGGGAAACTTCCTGAGGCACCACCCCGGACCCTCACAGGCAGAGCTTTGTGCACGGCTGCTCTTGAGCACCAGGGACCAATCCTGCTGGGGGCAATCCCAAAAAGCCTTGGCTGAACTGGGCAGGAGCCCCCAGTGAATCCTGGTTGGGATTATTGACCCCACCTGGGCAATCCCTGCTCCTCCTGACAGCGCTGAGCAGCGCCTGGCACTGCCCCGCCGCCCCGCCGGACCCAAGGAACCAAACCCGGCTGTTTCTGAGCCACCCCAGCCCCCAGGTGGGGATTTTGGGGGCAGTTCTGTGGGTGCTGCTCGGCTGGGGACACAGAGAGTCACAGAGCCCAGAGCTGAACAGGCTGGAAAAGCCCACCAAGGTCACCAGCCCAACGTTTCCAGCACTGCCCCTGTCCCCAGGTGCCACATCCACAGGGCTGTGACATCCCTCCAGGGACGGCGGCTCCAGCCCTGCCCTGGACAGCTCTGCCAGGGCTGCACAACAAGGAATTTTCCCAATATTTAACTTAAACTTCCCCTGGTACAACCTGAGGCCGTTTCCTCTTGTCCTGTCTTGGGAGAAGAGACCAAACCCCTCCCAGACCCTCCTTGCAGGGAGTCTCAGAGGGCAAGAGGGTCCCTTCTGATCCCCTTGCCGGGTCCCAGGTGGGCTGGGGTTCCTGGGTCCCAGCCTTGTGCTCAGGGCACTCAGGGGGCACATGCAGAGTCCTCTTAAATGAATAAATACAGAAATTTCAACTTTTGATTGAAGCATTGCTCCTTCTAAGCTGGGATCTCCTCTGGTTTGTGTTTGGATCCAAAATCCACAAGGAATTCCCTGAGCATCAAATCCCACTGGCCAGGGCAGCCAGAGCACGAGGTCCAGCACCAAACATCCAAACAGTGAAGAGCTGCTATAGAAAATACAGAGAAAAATGCATCAGTAGGAAGAATTAATCGCTGGGGAAAACTTACCCAGGGTTGTTGTGCGTTCTCACCTGTTTAAAAATCAATATTCTAAGTCGTGTCCACGCCCAGAGAGGGTTTGGTGAAGCCCTCAGGCTGTTTTATTCCAGGGACTGGGTCTGGTGGGCTCAGTGTTTTTGACTCCCAAACCCGTGGAAAGAGCAGCTCTCAGGACCGAAGCATTAATAGAAGTGTGCTGTTGTGTGCAACAAGTGATTACCTGGCACTAAACAGGAAATCAGAGGCTCCCTGTGCTGCTGAACGTGAGGAGCAGGGTAATGGGCGAGGTGAGAGGTGGTTAATGCTGGAATGTTCCCCGCGAGCCGCTGCTGGAGCCATTCTGGAATATTGCACAACATTCTGGCATATCCATACAGGAAAATGGCTGGGAAATCCATAATGCTCATGGCAATGGGGCATGAGGGAGTTGAGGATCACTGCCTGGGAGTGCTGAATGCCCAGGGAGGGGAGGTGCGTGCAGGGGATGGAACCTGAGCCCGCGAGAGGTGGGGTCAGGCTGCAGGAGCTGCAGCGCCTCAGTCCGGAGCTCCCAGCTTCCAGGAGTCACGAACATCACCGCTGGCCTTAAGAATATTTGGGGTAGTTTTAAATATCAGCTTTGAGGGAGAAATCCCAGAATCCTTCAGACTGGAAAACTCCAGGATCATGGAGTCCCAGCTGTGCCCCATCCCCAGCCTGTCCCCAGCTCTGAGTGCCACCTCCAGGTGACACCTCCAGGGATGGGGATCCAACCCTCCCTGGGCAGTGCCAATCCCTGAGCCCCTTTCCATGGGGAAATTCCTGCTGGTTCCACCCTGAGCCTGCCCTGCCCAGCCTGAGGCCATTCCCTCTGCTCCTGTCCCTGTCCCTGTCCCAGAGCCCGACCCCCCGGCTGTCCCCTCCTGGCAGGAGCTGTGCAGAGCCACAAGGTCCCCCCTGAGCCTCCTTTGCTCCAGGATGCCAAGGGACAAATAAAGACCACCTTGCAAACCATATTTTTTTGTCCCTTTGAGTATTGTGTCAAAAGTTTTAAGTTAAAACCCACAGATGACTCGAGGAACATGTGTTGGAGACTGGAGAAGGCACCAACCCCCCTGCCTGGGTCACCTGGAGCTGGGCTGGGCAGAGCCCTGATGGGGCAGCCTGGCACTGCCAAAGGTCTCAAAGTCATAAAATCAGATTGTTTTCCCTCTTCTATATCTATTCTTTTTCTAATTTGAATTTATTAATGAAACTAAAACCCAGCACAGCTGAGGGGTCGGTGCCTTCCTTGGGAAGGGGTGCAGATGCTGCTGCTGCTGCAGATGCAGATGATGCAGATGCTGCAGATGATGCAGATGATGCAGCTGCAGATGAAGTTGCTCAGAAGCTGCCTCACACCCCATCCCTGCACTGGACCTGGGTCCAGGAGCATCAAAACTCCAGGCTGGGAAAGGAATCTCCCCTCCACAGCTCTGCTTAACTGAAGCAGTGTGAGGGCAGCTGTAAAAGCTGACAGCTTTATACCCACTTTTTAAAGACAGGACAGAAGCATTCCTTGGCCACTCCAATCAATGTTTGCCTTTTTTGTGTGTGAAGAGTTCTGGAGAAATTGCATCGAGGTGTTTAAAACTGCTGAATAGCTCCAGGTGAATTTTACAGGTGTCAGCTGCTGTCTATAAACTGTCCAAGAGTCCTATAAAAAGCTGGGAAACAAGAGCAAAATTAGGAGATAAATCTATCACTTCAGAAGTAAATAAATAAGTGAAGTGTATTTGCAGTGTTACTTTTCAGCAGATCACTGGCATGGAGCACTGCAGGTCACAAACACCTTTTGGCACTGCTAATAATTAGGGTGCACTGATGAACTAATGGAAATATCCTCCAAATTCTTGCATTCTTGGGTTTGTGATGTCAGCCCAGCCAACTTCACTTCCGTGCTGATGCACTGAGCATAAGGATTTCTTTTCTTAGTTTTTTTCATGTTTAAATTTCACAGCTATTACACTACAATAAAAGCAATAAATAATAAATAAGCTCTTACCAACATCACACATAATTTCTGGAAGTCCAACAGATAAAAATCTGATCCTTATAAAAATGGAGCATCTGATTGTGAACTAAATTCAAGCAGCAAAACACAGATTTTGCTTGCTAGAAATGCAACAGAGAAACAGATTGTGGGTATAATTCCACCCAAAAGAAAGCAGACAAAATAAAATCCATTATTTAGTGAGTTCAAACCATACCTGGGCAGGTCTCCGGGGCGCTGACACCTGGGATCACTCAGTTTACCTCAAAAGAAACCAAGGCCTGCATCAGTTTTTATCTGCTTTCCCTCTTTATGTGCTATTTGTGTTCAGCCAAAGTTCATTTGTTCACGAAGCTGCTCAGACAGGAACCCCAGCCCTGCCAATAATTGATGGACAGAGCCTGAAAGGAGGAGGCAGCCTTTGGGATGGGGGGATCCCCTGGCTGTGCAGCCTCTCTGCTCTGGGATCTGCTGCAGGACGTGCCCAGGAATCCGGGAGGAGCTTTGAGCTTCCAGAGGGAGGAAGGGATGAGGTGTCCGAGCCTGGGGTGCCCGGCCCCGCTGAGATGCTGGGATGGCGGCAGGGAGCAGGGAAGGATTTCTCCAGAAGTACCCAAAGTGAGCTTTGCTGGGCACGGCGGGGTCCGGCCCCTCCCTGTCCGTGTGGTTGGAACTGGAGGATCCTGAAGGTCGCTCCCAAGCCAAACCTGCCCGTGACTCCATGATTGATTCTAGGGAGTAAACTTCCCCAAACCCTTCTCTGATTTCCGTTCTCATGCCAAGAGCTCACAATCAATTCTCCCTCCTGGGCGCATTCCTGTGTCCTGTTGGATATTGAGGCACCGCTGGCTGCGAGACAGCATTTCATATAGTATTTAATATTTCATTTCCTATTTCATTCCTCAGGAATATTCACAATATTTTACCTGGTAACTTCTTTTATCCATACTTCACGTGCGGCTTAATGGGAGCTGAGTTACTGAACTCAGTTAGAGGTTCAGAAAAAACTGGTTTATATTTATTATTCTCATCCTTTGCCAGGACAGGGACACGGGAAGTGCCGTAATTGAAGCAGATAACTCCGACTTTCACTCCCTGCGAGCGCATTGTCATGCACATACATCTTGATTAGATCATTTGCCTCGTGAAAAGGAAGCATTTCTGTGCCGCGGTGTCGCAGCTAATTTCCAGCCGAGTCTGCCGGCGGAGTTCTCCGCTAGCAACATTTCAATTCGATATTCTTCTGGCTGCTGGGTATTTTTCCCGAGGCTCCCTTCCCCTCGCTCTCTCCACCTGTCTCCACGCGCAGGTCGCAGCACGCTGGCACGGCGAGCAGGCCTGGGGGCGAGCATTCCCCGCCGCCGCTTTCCGCTGGCACCGCCTGGGATTTTGGCTGCCCGCTGGGACCTGCTGCCAAATTCTCTCTCTTGAAGTCGCGGTCACACAAGCGGTGACCTCCCAGCCCCGCTGCCAGGAGCGCTCCGAGCCGGGGGATCGCGGCCCCCGCACAAGGACAGAGCCTCGAGGAAGGGGCAGCGCTGCCTCAGTGCCCCCCTGCATCCCTGACATCCCCACTGAAGCGTTTAACCCCAGCGCTGCGGCTTGCGGGGCTGCGGCAGAGCCAAGCTGCCTTTTTCCGAGGAGCACGTGAAAAATGCAGGATGTTTTGAAATGTTTAAAAAGTGGATTGGTGACAGAAGGAGAGGGGCACAATCCATTTCCAACTTGCAGCTCTTCTGAGGGGTGTAACAAAAGCTGAGGGGTGAAGGTTTTGGGGAGAGCATCCCCTGCGGCCTCGGGAACATCACGTGGCTCCGGAGGAATCTGTTTGATAAATACTGTGTGAACACCGGTTTGTCCCAAAAAGACACCGCCTCAGCCTCCGTGCGAAGGGGAGCAGCTGTAAATGAAGGCAAGGTCCCGCTGTTTTCCAGCAGAAAAGCTGGAAAGCTCCTTGGCTCGTGGGGAGGTGTCGGGCTGGGCGGAATCCGCAGCGCTCGGGCCTGGAGCACCCGGCTCTCCCTGGCTCTGCCTCCTGGGCTTCATCCCTGCTGGCTCCACAGAGCCCACGGGGACGTTTTATCCTCTCCAGTCGGGAGCATTTTTTAAAATGTGTCCATTTCCCACGATTTTCCAGGCATTTCTACAAAGGGAATGGCCCAGCCCATGCACTCGGGATATCACAAAACAATTCAAGTCCAAATCCCTCAGTTACCCATGGGACCTTCTAGGACCACTTTGGATGATTCCTGCTGGGTGCCCAGACCTCAGGGCCGCTCTCCCAGCCCCAGGCCAGGCGTGGAACGCCCTCCCCAAGCCTTGAGCTGAAACAGCTCCAGCTGCTCCATCCCTGTGCCAGGGATGCCCCGGGACACTGAGGAGGAGGAGGAGGAGCAGAGTTGTGCTGTCTTTTCTAGAGCTAACCCAAACTTTCTCCACCTGCAGCACATCTGGGCAGCTGTTTCCCAGGGGTTTAAGGAGCAGCTGAGCTCATCCGTGGGTGGACACAGCAGAAATAACCCCGTGAGGCAGCTCTGACCAGAGGCAGCTCTGGGGTGTTCAGCCGTGCGTGGGGCAGCCTTGCCCGCGGGCACTGCCCACCCCAGACCCGGCTCGGACATCCTCCAAGCACCACAGCCAGGCTCCTGCCCCACTGCCCGCAGCCTTCCTCCTCTCCCGACTGCCAAACCCCTTCATTGTACAAATTAAACCCAAACCAGAGAGGAGCTGCCATCAGAACAAACCTGGGAGTGAATGTTCCCTGAATTTATAACCGAGGCTAACACTGATAGGTTTATTTTTTACAAATGTAGCTCCAGTCCTAAACCCGGGCTTCACTTCCCTGCAGGAATCTGCTTGACTTGGAAACCGCTACTTTTTTTTTTTTTTTTTTCTAAATACCTTCACATCTTGTAGCTGCACATCCCTCACAGAGCTGCTGGAGCTCTAGGAAGTATCCGTGGTAGCGGAGAGCTCGCTGAAGATCTCAGCAGTTATCCCTCCTCGAGGATTAACCAATGCTGCGGGAGTTCCCGTGCTAAACTGGGAGAGGGAGGGGAAAGAAGAGCAGAAATAAACAAAATAAAATCTCTCGCAGCCAGTCGCGTTCTTTGCGCACCGCCGGCACGGCCGCCCGCGCTGCAAATCAAAGCGCAAAGCAGCCGGGAAGTTGTGGGAGCCCAGCGCCGCCAGTACCGCCCAGGATGGCCCGGGAGGTGGGCGCCGGGCACCGGCTGCGGCCGGCCGGGGGCTTCAGAGGAGTTGGCAAGATGTGAGCGGCGCCCGGGCGGCAGCTCGTGTCCCGCGGAGCCAGGAGCGGTGAGTTCCCACGCGGGACACGCCCGGGGCGCGCATCCCCGCGGGACAAACTGTTGCGTTCCCGGAGCGCTTGCCGCGGGGCCGGGCGGTCGTTCCGCGGGGCAACCCCCGCGGGATGCGGGAGGGGAACCCGCGGCTCCGCGGAGTCCCGGGACGGAGCGGCCGGGGCGCGGGACAGACCGAGGCCGAGCCCCCCTGCGCTCCCCCCGGGGCCCGCCGCCGATTCCGCCCCCGCGGGCGCCCCGCGCCTCCCGCCCGCCCCCGCGCAGCGCAGAACGCGGGGGGGGCGCTTGCGCACTGCTGCGCCCCGCGCACCGCCGTCCCCCCCGCGCCGCGGCCGGGCTGCGCTGGGTGAGAAGTGTATTAAAGCGCGGGGAGCTCCGCACACTCCGCCGCCGCCCCCTCCGCCCTGCGCGCTGCCCTCCGCGCGCCCCGCCGACGCCCGCGCAAGGTAAGCGGCCGCCCGCGCGCGGGGCTGCGGGAAGGGCCGCGGGCGGGGGGCGCGGCTGGCGGAACTCCCGCTTACCTGGGCCGGGCCGGGCCGGGCGAGGGAGCCGCCGCCGCCCGCCGTTCTGCGCGCAGCCTGCGCGCCCCGGCGCGGCCGCCTCAGTCCCGCCGCGCGGCTTTGCGCGTCCCGGCAGCTTGCGCGCAGGTAGCGCGGCGTGGATGCTGCGCGGCCCTCCGCGGGTGGAGGAGGCGCGGAAAGGTCTCCGGGGCTTTTTTCCCCCCTCCCGAGCGCAGGAGGGGAGAGCCGAGCGCTCCCGGAGCCGCCGCGCCGAGGTGGCCGGGCTAAAAGGCAGAAAGCAATTAAAACTCCTCCTTTCGGATTAACAACCAAAAATTGATCGATCTGTCAGGAATACTGTTGATTTATGAAAGGTGCTTATTTCCTTGGTATGGAGAATTTTATGTTCTCTAGGTGAAACTGAGTTCACCCAGCTCCAGAGTAGATTGATGTTTTAATAAAAATAAATAAAGGGAAAAAGCTCGCCCGGTCTTTGGGGACATCAACTCTCAAATCGGGGAGTTAGACTAACAAATCAAATCGCATTATCTTTACATTTCACATCTTTTAACCTTAAAAAAAAATTAAAAATTAATTAAGTTTAAAAATCGCGGGCAGCGCCGCGATCTTTATCACCTCAAAGTTTTGATGCGAGGTTAGGAAAAAAAAAATTTAAAAGTTGAAGTAACAAACAATCAATGGTTTGATGGTGGCGGGGGGAGCGGGAGGCGGCGGGGCCGGGGGCGCGGAGCGCGGCCGCCCGCGCAGTGTCCTGTAGATGGCACACGGTCCCCACGTACAGAGCCTCGGCGGCGGCGAGAGGGGATCTGCCCAGGGAAGCGGCCATCCCAGCACTTGTTGTTTACCCAGACCGGGGCGTTGGGAAATTCATTGGAAATTCATTGGAAATTCAAGCCCGAGGGGCGCGGGGAGCGGCGCGGTCTCCCGCCGGCCGCCCGCGGCCGCGGGACTTGCGCGCCGGGCGGGATGCGGGAGCGCGGTTGCGGGGGCGATGTCGGGGGAGCGCGGAGCGGGGGAGCGGCCCGGGGGGCCCCGGCCGGGCCGGGCGCCCCGACACGTTTGTCTTTGCGGTGTAAATCGCGGCGGGACAAATTGCTTATTAACAGTCGGGAAGAAGCGGCGGTTTCCTTCTTTCTTCTTTTCTTCCCCTGTTTTCATTCCGGCATGGCCCCCAGCTACGCTCGGGGCAGCCTCACCGCCCAGAAGTTTTCCCTTCATTTCAATATCCTAAAGAAAATGCAAATCGCCACGCTGCGGCCTTTTTAAAAAGTTAAATTAGCAACAGCTTTAAGTGACTCCATTAGCATGGAAAACATACAAATGTTTAATGTGGGAATAGCCCGGCTTTTGGAGCTCTGCGAGCGCGGCGAGGCGGTGGGCTGGCGCCGAGCCCGGCTCGGGGGTCCCCCGGTGAGGCACCCCGGGAGCCGCAGCGGGGCCGCTGGCCGGGGCAGGCACCGCGCGGGCTCCGGCGGCTCCCGCGCCGCCGCCCCGCTCCGGAGGCTTTCATTATTTACAGGAGCGCCGCGGCTCGCGGGGAGACTGCGAGGCAGCTCGGGGGCGAGGGGACGGGACCTTGCCCCGCTCCGTGCGCCCCTCGGGGCGCCCCTGTCCCTCTGCCCGGTGCCGGCGCCGCGCCCGGGGCTCTCCCGCAGCTCCGCCGTGCGGGAGCGGCCGCGCTCGCCCGGCCGGCCCGGGGCTCCGCCGCCGCTCGCCTCGGGGACAAAAGTGCTTGTGACAGCGGCAAGTTTTGCTCCCCGCCCGTGCGGCGGGGCGAGCGGCCCGTACCGCGGGGCTCCGCCGGTTCCCCGCGGCCGCTCCGTGCGGGAGCCCCGCGCCGCACCGCGGGTGTTTCCCGTGCGCTGGCGGAGGATGCTCGCGGATCCCTGCAGGGCAGAGCGAGCCCTGACCACAAAAGGGTTAAGGTTTCTATTATTCAGTCGAGGTCTTGTTAGGATGTAATCTGCATTTTCTAACTACTGCGTAATAAAAAGTGAGAAGTTTTGAGACACCTTTCTTGATTATACCTTTGGCGATACTTTAGGTTTTACATTTAATTTGCATTTTGTTCTTAGTGAATATTGAAGTCTTGAGTGGAGGATTGAATTTTATTAGGACATCTGGACTGACAATATCAAATCAGACACCAACGTCCCAAAGCATGCTAAAATTTCAGAGTTAATTAGAACGAAGTGTGTTTAATTAAAGCCAATTATAATATCTGAAATTATCTGATCGATCCTTGTTTGTTCAGTTGGAGTCAGTTGATATTGTTCCTGCCGTACGATGGGACCTGTCCGGCCGCCAGCTCCCCGCGGCCCCGGCTGCGCGCCCGCGCTCTTCCGCGGGGGCGGCTGCCGCTCCGCCTGCGCGGCTCCGGGCCGCCCCCAGCCCCTTCCCGGGGCCCCGGGGGGCAGAGCCGCGGCGGCCCCGCAGCACCCCCGGGCCGCGGCCCCGCATCCCGCGGGGACCGGGAGGGCAGCGCCCGCGCCGCGCCCTCGGGCCGCCGGGAGCCGGGCAGCGCCCGCGGGGAGTTTTTCCCGAGGAACAGCTCCCGCTGGGCGCACGGCTAGCAAGGCTGGCGCTCGGGCACGGCGGAAGTTTAAGCCTTTTTTCCTTTTATTTTTTTTTCCATTTTTTTTTAATAACTAATTTTGATGTAACAATATCAGGGCGCAGGGCCGCGGGAGCGCGCCGGGGGGAGCGCAGGGCCGAGAGCCAGTTTGGGTAAAACAGCCCTGCACCCACAGGGAGTTCCGTGACCCCGAGCCGGACCCACCACGCGGCCGCGCAGCCGGGCCGTGAGCCGCGCAGGGGCGCGGGAGGTGCGCGGCCGGCCGGCCGAGGGGACCCAGGGCCACCAGGCGCGGCCAGGGACAGCGAGAGGGACAGCGACAGTGACAGCGAGAGGGACAGCGACAGAGACAGGGACAGCGACAGGGACAACCTCCCCGCGCCCTGCCCCGAGCCCGCGGAGCCCGTGCCCGCCCTGCGGTGCCTGCGCGGGGCGCGGAGCAGCTCGGCCCCCCGGCCATCCCCGCGCCCGGTTGCGCCCCGCGGGGCGGCACCGCTGGCCCCGTGCGCTTTGCAGCGGGCCCGGGATGCTCAGGAATGCGAATCCAAGCTCTGAAATGAGGCGGGCGCGGGTGAATCCGTCCCGAAAGGCGAGCGGCCGGGCGGCGCGGGGGTCCCGGCGCTTCCCGCACGCCCTGCCCGTGGCGGGGCGCCGGGGGCCTGCGCTGGCGGCGGGGCCGAGGAGCCCCAAAACAGCGGCGGCACCGCTCGGGTTCGGCCCCGCTCCGCTGCTGGGCCGCGTTCGGCCTCTGCCCCGGGCCAAGGATGCGCGAACCCCCGCGCAAGGGCCGGGCTGAGGCCCCGCGGCGCTGCGCCCCCGCCTTAGGCAGCGCGTGCCTGGGAATGAACCCCCTGAAGACGCCTGAAAACACATCAAAATATCGATTTACCCGAAAACACCGATTTCTCCCTCCTGCGGCACGGGAGTTTGTAGAGATTTGCCTCGGCTACACCGGGCATAAAATACACCCGGTGTAATCAGCTCGTTGGTAATGAAGGCGCCTTCCAACAGTAAAATTGAAATATGGACCTTGGCGAGCTGCGGGGACCCGGCCGAGCCCCCCGAGAGCGGGGCCGGGGCCGCCGCTCCCCGCTCCCACCGCAACTTCCCGCTGGGAAAGTTTGTGCGGTGGGAAGCGCAGAGCTGGGCAGCTCGGGGCCGGCCCAGGGCCGAGGAAATAGCGAAATTACCGAAATCACTCTCTCCAACTTGGGTGATTTAAACCGTGAAATGAGAAATAAATAAGAAATAATAATAAGGAAGAAAAAAAAAAGTTAAATGATTGAGATAATAGTCCCGAGGGGATTGTCCCGAGGGGGAAAAGATAAAATAATAAACTTTCGGGGAATACTCGCAGGGCGCTGGGAATCAGGGGATGGGTTTGAAGCCCCGCAGAGCGCGGGGCTCCGAGTCCGGCCGCCGTGCGGGGCAGGAGGACGCGCTGCGGGGGCTGCGGGCCGGGCGGTGCGGGGGGCGCGGAGCGGGGCCGGGCCGGGGGACAGCTGGGCTGCGGCCATCTGAGCGGCTCCGCCGTGACATCTGGGAGCCCGCTGGTGTGTGGCACGCGCATCGCTTGATGTCGCTATTTAAATGCAAATTTGCGGGGGGATCACTGAAGCCTCACCCCGTAAATTCACACAAAAGGGAGACTTGGCGCCGGAGGAGGAGGAGGAGGAGGAGGAGGAGGAGGAGGAGGTGGAAAAGGAGGAGGAGGGCCGCGGAGCCGGGAGGGCTCGGGCCGCCCCCCGCAGCCGCGCACACCCCCTGCCCGCCCGGCTCCGGCCGCGGCCGCGTCCGCGCAAGGTGCGCGGAGAACTGAGCCGCGCTCCCGCGGCCCGGAGCGGGCCCGGGGCTGGGGAGGGGGCCCGGCCCCGCTCCCCTCCCTGGCGGAGCAGCGAGAAGCGGGATGCCGGCCTGGGAGCGCTGCGGGGCGGTGCGGGCAGCAGCAGCAGCAGCAGCCCGGGCGGGCTCCCGGCCGCCGGCAGCTCCAGCCAGCCAGAGTGACAACAACAGAAACAACAACAACCCCTAGCCCGATAAAGTTGGTGAATGATAAAGACCGTATTTTCCACGCTTTGGGTGCAGGACCAGATGATCTAGAAAATGAGCTGAAATAGATTCAGGCTCAGAGCCTGTTGTGAGGAGCAGCTGATTCCCCCATTCCTGGCCAGATGGCTTCTGAACACAGATTTGCATTCATTTTCGCTTAATATCGTCCAAAATAGTGGGGCAGCTGCATTTGTTGTCAAAAAGGTTTAAAACTCCCTTTCTTTCTGGGGCAGGATCGTTACCTTATGTGATGGGCTTATGGAACTTTTTTTTTTTCCCTCCTCTCCTTAGTCAACAGTATCAGATTTAAAAGGATTTGTTTTAAAACCTTCTAATTTGGTAATCAGATTTAAATCGCCTTGGCGCGTGTAATCTGAATTAAAGATACTGTAAATGATTTTAAGCTTTCGTTAGCGGAGGGGAAGCACCAAGTTCGGCGTTGTTCATTTGAGGAAATATCTTGCAATAACAGCGGCGTTGGGCATTTTTTACCTTATTTTTAGGAGGGAGGATTTTGCGGGCTGGGGGGACCCGCAGCCCCCGGCACCCACTCCAGGTCCCCAAACGTGTCGGTGCCACCAAATGCCACCGCGAGCGTGGCATTGTTTGGGAACTTTGGTATCTCTCTCTGCGCGATAAAAGTGTTTGGGTTTGTAATCTGCTCTACTGTACCTCAAAAGCTCCGGGCTGATTATGAATACAGGAATTTTCTTTTAATTTCTCATGAATAGTTTCCATACACTTTGATTTAAGGTTATTAACATTCTATAGACAGTGGCATCTTTAATATGTGGCGATCGCTTCTAAAGACTAATCTCATTACCCTCAAATAGTCATAAAATATGATTTTATTATACTTACGTATTTAATTAGACGGCCAGCAATGTAATGGATTTTGAGATCGGGTAGAGCAACAGCTTTGATAATTCACTTATCTTTGGCAATAGTCATTAACCCCCAACACCAGCAAAATAGATTGCTTTCTAACACATCCCTTTTTTTCCCCCCCTCTTTTCCCTCACCCCTTGGAGAAAGGGGATCCTGATAACGTAAATAGGACTTTCGATTTTCACCGATTTATTCAGATAGGAACGCCGATTTTCCCCGAGCTCGGGAAATATTAACGCGTGGACGCGGGATAGACACAAAAATAAATACCAAAAAATCAAAAAGAGATTATTAAAAAAATAGTACAAGGAAGTCGTAGCCCATACTGAGCGGAAAAGGCTCATCAGGAGAAGATGTATAGATATAACTTGAGGAGAAGATATATAGATACAACATGTAAATATATAAAAAATATCAATATGTATAAAATTGCAGTATATATAAGAATATCAATATATTTTAAAATCAATACATTAAAAAAAATCAATATATACCAATACACAAATATATACCAATATTTTAAAAAATACATGGAAATATACAAAAAGCGATGTAAATCTACATTTCTGTGGAGACACACAAACACAGGCGGCCGAGGCGGACGGGGAGCCGGGGCTGGGTGTGCGCAAGGCTCCAGCTCAGGTACCCCCGGCCGCGGCGATCGCGCAGGGGCGCTCCGCCATCCCGCCTTTGTGCGGCCGAGCCCCGCCGCGACCCCTGCGCGGGGTGAGGCCGGCCGCGCTCGCGGGGGTGTCGCGGTCGCTGTCGCGGTCGCTGTCGCCGTGTCGCTGTCGCCGCGTTGTTGCTGGGGGGGGTCGGGGCTGGGCGGGAGCTCGGCCGGACCCCGCGCTCCATAAATGGGCGCGGCCCCGCCCCGTTCGGGCGTCATCGGTGACGGCAGGTCTCCCGCGGCGGCGGGGGCCCGGCTCCCGGGGAAGGGGCGCGCTCCTCGGGGAGGGAGGGCCGGGCTCTGCGCGCCTCCGTCCATTCCGCGAGCCGCCACGGGCCCGCGCCCCGTTCTCCCGTGTGCCCGGCAACACCTCCGCGGTAATCAGGTTTTTTTTTTTTTCCTTTTTTTTTTTTTTTTCCCTTTTCCCCCCCGTTTATTTGTCTTTTGGAGCAGGAGAGCCTTGCCAGAAAGTGGTCGATTCAGCAGTGTCCTGAAGCTTTTTTTTTTTTTGCCGAGCCGGTTTTTACTAGGATGACACCACGTTGAGCGCGTCTGCAAACAACAACAACAAAAATATTTATTCTTTTTTCCCCCCCCCCCCCCTTAAAAAAAAAAAAAAAACCACCCCGTGTCGCCGGCTGCAGTTATACTTTTTCCTTCTTTTTTTTTTTTTTCTTTTTTTTTTTTTTTTTTAAACCACCAAACTGGAACGCCATCCAACTCGCCGCACAGAAGTACTCAGTAAATTGTTTATGTCGTGCCAATACAGGACAGATTGAAGAAGGAAGCAAGACTTGAACTGGGCTTTTCTCCTACTGATCACAGGGAGTAAAGTCATCTCTTATATTCCAGTCGCCAAGGAGAGAGAGAGAGAGAGAGAAAATCAAGCAACAACCAACCCACCCCGTATCTGACATTTCCCTCAATTTTAACCCCTTTTGGTTAGGAGCTGGTTTTGCCCAAATTTGTTTTAATGTTTGGGATTCAGGAAAATATACCAAGAGGTGGGACGACCATGAAAGAAGAACCGCTGGGCAGTGGGATGAACCCCGTCCGCTCATGGATGCATACTGCTGGGGTAGTGGATGCTAACACGGCCGCCCAAAGGTACGTCTGCCAAATCCTCTCCCGGCGGTTTTCTCCTCCTGTATTTCTCATCCCGGCCGTAAATCCCCCCCCCCCTTACCCCCCCCCCCCGCCCGCCCCGTATCACTTACAGCCTCCCCGCTCCGCGCCGCTCCGCGCTCCCCGCATCCCCCCGCATCCCCCCGCGGCCGCGGAGCCTGCGCGCCCCTTCCCGCCGCTCTCACCCACGCCTTGTCTTGTTTTCTCCCGCAGCGGCGTGGGGCTGGCTCGGGCACATTTCGAGAAACAGCCGCCTTCCAATCTCAGAAAATCCAATTTTTTCCACTTCGTCTTAGCTCTGTACGACAGGCAGGGACAGCCGGTGGAGATTGAGAGAACAGCTTTTGTGGACTTTGTGGAGAAAGAGAAAGTAAGTCTGCCAGTTTTCTCAAAAAAAAAATTTTTTTTTTAAATTTTTTAAGCGTAATTGAGTGGAGCAGAGCTCGTTCCCAGCACGGCAGCTCTCCCGGCACTCCAGCGGCGCCCACGCCACGTGCGGCTCCCCCTGGTCTCACGGCCGCTCCGAATAGACCCCGGGGTTAGAAACTTAGCGCCGCGGCCCCGACTTATTTTAAACACCGGGAAAACGGCAAAACATGACATATTTGCACCGAGCTAATGACATCATCAGCGCTCCACACCAGGAAAAAAAAAAAAAAAAGAAAAAAAAAAAAAAGGTGACCGTGGGCTGAATTTCTGCAAACTGTTAATTCCGAGCCGCTTCAGGGACGAGAAAAATGGGCAGCAGGAGGAGGGAGATATTTTTCATGCTAAATGTAATTATTTATCGTTACTTGCAGGAGCCAAACAATGAAAAAACTAACAATGGGATTCATTATAAACTTCAGTTATTGTATAGCAATGGTAAGTTGTCGTTCTCTCATTTTTGAGCGTCTGTGTGCCGCAGAAAAGTCTGATTTTCCTTCCGAGGCCTTTTTTTGGGGGGGAGCAGGGGGATAAAGGGCATAAAGATTTCGAGATTAAAATTACACGCGTGTAAACACGGCTCTTTCCTTGGCATATAAGGAAAACAAAACATAAAGGATCGATAAGTCAATGGTACTTCACATGATTAACCGGTTGGGCTTGAAGTGGAAAGTAAAAAAGGGGATCGATGGCTGCTCGGGCACAGCGGCACTTTTAAGGGAGTTGTTTTTTTTTTTTTTAGTTTGGGAATTGATGGTAATTATCGGGATGGGGTGAGTGGGCAGAGAGGAGCCCCGGGCCGGCGGAGCCGCTTCCTCGGGCGCGGAAAACCCGCGGGGTCCCGCGTGTTCCCCGGGGCCGCGGCGAGCCCGGCCGGGGGGGCTGGCCCGGCCACGGCCCCCCGAGCGCCGGGCTCAGCACAATTCTGTCACCGGCTGATTCCTGCCTCATTTTTATCATTATCCTTTTTTTTTTTTTTTTTTTAATTTTGCATTTTTTCCCTGAAGCCGGCGCGGGGCCGATCCCTGCCCGCTGCGGTTAATTGCCTGACCTCATCCTTTCCTTGTGGGACTGGGGGGGTTCGCTCCCGAAATCCTGATCGGAATTTTGTCTGTGCTTTCCCTCCGCAGGAGTTAGGACAGAGCAGGACCTGTACGTTCGGCTAATAGACTCCATGACCAAACAGGTGAGAAAGTTTCCGCTTTTCTTGCCACGCGAGTTCCGAAGTTTGTATTCTGCCCTTGCCTGGAAGGGTGGGGGGCGAGCAAACCGGCCGAGGGCACCTACTTCTCATTTACCTGAGCGAGTAAATCAGGGAGCTGCTGACTGAGGCCCCGATTACCGGAGGATATTTGGGAAAGAGAAAACGGTGTGTTGTTGCTTTTCGAGGCAGCGTTGAGATCATTCAGTGGCGTGTGTGGCATGGAGGACAACGTCATGGGAACAGATGTTTGATATAATTAATTTAGCGAGGGAGAAAGGAAAGGGGAAAAAAAAATCCCACTGAGTTACTCAGATTTATTTTAAAATGCACTTTTCCCCCTCTGTAACTTTTTTTTTTTTTTTTGGCGATATTTTTCCTCGGTGAGGAAAGGGCAGCTCCTTCCCCACACTCCAAAACTGGCCGGGATTAGTCCTTTTTCTTTTATAACACGACCATCCAGTAACGCGAGACGTTTATTTGGATTTAAAAGTTAAATGTGCTGAGGTGAAAAGTCATCTTGTTCTCCTCTAGTCCATATTCACCTCTCAGCCCCCCATCTCCATAATTCAAACTCCATGCTCCAGGGGTCACCCAAACCCGTCCATTTCCCTGAGATCAGCTTCTGTTTCTTCCTCAAACCTCTGTCATACCTTGTAAATAACATAATTACAAGCAGTTCCTTATTAAATTATTTAACCTGTCTTGGTCAACTTTTCTGATGATAACTACGTGTTATCAGCGTTGCACCACAGCAATTACAGACGCAGACTTGGGATTTAATCAACTTTATTGCTTTTTTCATTATTTTTAAATTTTTTTTTTCCGGAGAGACATTTCACGATTTTTTTTTAATTATTATTTTTTTAACTACTGTTTCTTAGAAATCTTTTGTGGGAATAGGGAGGAAGGTGAGA
>QUSF01000019.1:12590400-12597900 GCA_003676055.1 Chloebia gouldiae | reverse complement strand
TATTAGTAATCAAATAGGGCTGACCAGTTGTTGCCATCACTCTGGGATTGTGTCAGGCAATTGAGAACAAGTTCACCACTTTATAGAAGTCCAAGTACAAAAAAATCAATATAATTATATTTGTCTTTAGTGTTTTAGCTATGGAAATCATATCGTGCTGGGTTGTTGCCTCACGAGCTGGATTTATTTCTGCTTTATTGGCTAAAAAATAGTTGGAAGTGGAGGAATCTTGGCGGCGTAGTAAATGCAAGGCAGCGTGTTACAGCTTTTATTATTGGATTACGGGCATGTTCATTGTGCAGAGTTCTTTTTGGAGAGATGTGTGACTTTTGCAGATGTAAATGGTGAATTGCATTAAAGTGTGACTGCAGCAGAATGCGAGGAAAATTAACCAGGAATGAAAATTAGAATAATATTTTGCTTTTCTGTGCTTGGTCGGACTCTGATTCAGAGCTGTGGAGCCTTTCATGCCTCTGGAGTGTCCACTGCAAAATGCAGGAGGAGTTGATGTTTGTGGTCCTTGCACGTGCCAGAACGTGGCGAAACATCACCTTTTTAGGGATTCTGATGATATTTCCATAATAACATCCTGGAGTTGCTGTGAGATAATTTGTATCAGTCATGTGAAGGGTTATCCTGGCAGAACTGAGCCAAGCTACCCAACACCAGTGCTTTTATACCTCCCCCAAACTATCAGAACTATGGGATCATTTGATATTCCAGCAGCATGAGAAGAGATAAAAAAAAATCAGAAAACATTTGGTTAATGGGTTTATCATGTTTATTTGAATAAGGAAGATTGAAACTCCATTTATGCCTAGCATAAATGCTTTAGTGATCTTAATTATTGATGAAAAATCTGCTGTGCTTCTAAATTTAAAGATAGGACAATTTTATGGCAATGTTAATCACCTTCTGCATTAGGAATTTTCAAGATTTGGGCTTTATGAGGATGGCATGGATTTTAGTCTCCTAAAGAGAGTTGTCACTTCTCATGGCAGAGAATCTGGAGCTCGGCAGAGGCCGGAGTGGCCTCTCCAGCCGGGCTTTTGAAGGATTGTGGGATGTGATGTTTGCTACGAGCAAATTGCAGCAGACCTAGGAGGGAAGTGTGGCCGTGAGGAAGCTCTGGAGGAGGGGTTCCAGCCCTCTGGAACCACCGAGGTGGATTTGAAATCCCCGATATTTACATTCGCTCGACCCATGTGCTCGGAGTCTGGTGCCTAAATTTGTTGTCAGGGTTGGATTTCAGGCTTGAATTTCCCTCTTGAGCATCACGGAACAACCTTTCCCCATCACATTTGGGGGTCAATTTACAGTTTCCCATAGGAAGTGGAGTCGCTTGGGTAGTTGGCTTAAAAAGAAAAAAAAGAATTATATCCAATATGCTTCGCTGGATCCTTTTGTCCTTCGGATACATTTAGCAGCTTTTGACCAGATAAGGCATATTTGTCCTCAGGATATGAACCAATAATTCAATCCTGAATTGAGATCTATGGCCACCCATTTCTTCCAGCCCACACTAGGAGACTCCGTGATAGTCGGAACTGTTTATGCACTGGGATTAAAAAAACCCAAAAAACAGAAGGGAAAAAACCCCTTACGCACCCCAGGAGTAATAATTTATTAGCAGTGCTGATATTTAAAATAAACTTGTGTAATTCTATGTTTGAATCCTGCAGTGGGCTGGAAATGTAAAAGCCAAACCCGAGGCCTTGGAAGCGGTTTTTGGTGTCAGGAGCCTCCGCGACCTTTTAATTCACTGGGAATTTTTATTTACGTCGCCGGGATGTTTCTCACGGAGCATGGCTGAGCGGGGAGGCTTTTATTACTGTACACATTTAAGTATCTGCTGGCATTTCGGGGCCGTTCCTCCAGCACAGTACCTCACGTGTTAAAGAACAAACCCACCGTAAATTGCAGCGCAGTCAGTAAAAAGATGCCACAGAAAAAGTGTCCCTGGGAAATTAGATTGACCCAAAGAAAAGCAAATAAAAGAAAGGAAAAGGCCCATATTTTCTTTGCGGTGTTGCTGAAAAGGATGGGAGTATCATTTTCATAGTGGAATAATGTTTTCTGGGAAAACACAAAAGCAGATGTTCCTCATTAGGAACACCCATTGTCTACATATCACAACTATGAACAGATAAATCTCTCCTATTTCACCCATACATTCCAAGGGCTGCAAATGATTACAGGATGCCGCTGGAACTGCTAAACCAAAACCACACTCTGGGCTAGAACCATTCCTCCGTGCCACCAGCAGATATTTCACCGGGGAGGGATGGAAATTCCTGCTCGGAGCCAGACCCTCGGCTTCTCGCTGCCCCGCGGGGGTGTCCCCGCGGGCCGGGGCTGCAGCGGGTGCCGCCGGTGGCGGTGGGCCGGGAGCGCTGGCGGAGCACGGCCGGCGCCCGCCCGGCAGAGGGTTTCCAGATGGCACCGGCACAGCCCCACGGCTCGCTGGCATCTCCGTGGGCAGCAAGCGCCCCCCTCCCCAATAAATCTGGCATTATTCTATAGAGTTTAGGAGACTTATCATTCCAAGTGTGTCCTACTTTCCTGTATGGAAGCCAGACATCTGCTTATCCCATTTCTTTCATACGGAGTTTGGAATAGCTGTAGTTTGGGGGAATAAAAAGTTTTGTCATATTTAACAGCTGTTACAAAATTTCAATCCCGTAGGCTCTTAAAATACCTTTTGCCTGACCTCAGATTTGGGAAATAATTGACATTTCTTTTAGCCAGCCCCCTTAACCTTTCCCTGGCTGAAATTTCAGATTAATTTTCCCTGAACCACTCAGCTGTTCAAGCTTTTTTTTTTTTTTTAATTATTATATTTATTTATTTATTTATTTATTTATTTTTACTGCCGGCTCGCCGGTGCATGGCTTTAATTCCTCCCTACTCCAAGTTTACACCTTCGGCGGGGTGGTGGCAGTGGCTGGAGGGCGAGGGTATTTTTTTTTTTTCGTCAGCAGCGTTTCCTTTCACTTCCCGTCACAAAGGTGAGAGCCGCTGACCTTTGCTGGCAGTCCCGGCCGCTGAATTATTCATGTGATTGACTTTTTGTCAGTGCACACAGTTGTGCTCTGGGACATTTTATTCATTTACCTCATTTAAAGCGCCTTTCTGCACCTGTTCAAGTATTAATATCATGTAATTTGGGCCTAATGCCGATTTTGCTGAACACTCATTATATTTTTTATTAGCTATATTTCCAAACGATTATGTATGATTATTACCAAGCCTTACAAACAGCAATGGGTTATTCCCTAGACCTTTACATCTTCTTGTCAGGTTGTTTTCAGAAGCAAGGAGGATAAACATTTGACCAGTCCCAATGTTTTTATTCCTACTCCATATCCAACCAGAGAACTTAAAGCTTTTTCCCTTATGGCTTTGCGAAAGCATGATTAAATCCAACTCTGCAGAAGCTGTACAAATGCCAGCATTTATAAGGTCAACGCTTTTGTTAAAAATGCTATGTAAATGAGGATCTGCAAAAAGGGACATTAAATAAAATTAAATTCATTGTCTTCTTTAATGTCATTTACATTTTGGCTAAGCCCTGGCCTGTCAAGGAGGATTTTTAAAATAATTTTAATTACACATCATTTAGGGATCCAAGGTTTTCTATTCAGTAGCATTTGGATAACCTGCAAAATGGTGACTGTTTATTAACTTCTTAAATGACAACTTGTCATTTCATCTGCATAATGCAATGAAAACAGAGCAGTTTGGTGTCTTTTTTTTTTTTATTTCTTATTTTTCTTTAAGATGTGCACCAAACTGCTGGAACAACAGACCTTAAAATAGCTCAGCTGCTCTTTTGCTTTCAGCATCCTATTGGCGCTACCAAGTTCAGAGTATATTAAAAAATTACGACTTTCCTGGGTAACCAGTTCTGGAAAAAATTGCCATCAGGAACCCGACATTGATTTTTTTCCTCCTTAAGAAGGTGGTTTATTGTAGATTAATGGGTTTAGCTGCAAGGGATCTGTTTGCAGACAGGGGCAGCTGGATTGGGGCTTGAGGCGTGCAGGTACAAACACCTCTCACCTGTTCAAACGAGGACACGGCACACGCCGGGGCTTCAAATGTACATAAAAACAGAGCAAAAAATGGCAAATCAAAGCCATCTCTGTAATTCAGCCCCTCCGAGCTCCCCCACACCCCAGAACCAGGACTTTGGATGTGCTTCCTTCTCCCTTTGGCTTTCTTTCCCTCGGGTCATTTGAGTCTCACAGCATTTTTACATCGCTCCCTGGTAATCCCTGCTCCTCACCGGAGCACAGCCCGCAGCCCAGGAAATCCTGGGAATACCTGGGATGCTGGGATGCGCTGGGAGACGGCTTCCAGAGCATTGTTCCCCAGGAAATCCCAAACGTGCTGGGTGAGACTCCTGCACCGCTTCCCTCCCTGTCTAATACTTGATTATTTGAAGCCCAAAGCATTGCACGGCTCTAGGAGGAGGGAATAATAAAATCCCGTGCTTTTGTGAGAGAGGAAAAGGGGGGGAAGGGATTTAAGCAAAGCTGTCAAAAACTATACTCCAGGAGGGACCCTGATACAAACCATCCCGGGCTTCTGCTGCAGCCTTATCAGGTGAAAAGCAAAGATACTGCCAGAGCCTGTAATTTTGTTAGGATGCCTTTGATGAATTGGATTAGGTTATGGAAAAATCTTTCAAACTCGGAGTTCTGGTACGTGAGCTTCCAGGAAGTAAATAATTACCCTCAGACAGCAGATAATTAAAAAAAACAACCTGTGAAACACAAAGTGGTAGAAATGGGTTTAATAAGGCTCCGTTGCTAACGCAGGGAGATTTCGGGGGGCCGGGGGTAGGAGCAGCCCCGGTGTTGGGTTACTTGCAGGGCTGAGGAGGGAGCGCTGTGCCGGGCTGGAGGAGGTGGAAATTCCAGGCTGGGAGGATGGAAATTGTCACCGGGGATGCCAGGGGGTGATTGACATGCGGGGCGAGGGGAAGGGGACGCGGGGGGCTCAACCTGCGCTTGGCAGCCCCGGCGGAGCTCAGGAAAATGAGAGCCATTCACGCGGGTCCCGCTGCCAGCCGAGCAGCTCCGCCGGCTTGTTTATCTTTACAGCAAATCTCGCAAAAACGGTTGTGGTCAAACCTGTACAACACAACCTTATACTGGCATTATTAATGCCCTGTTAAAATAAAGATGTAACTGGGAAAAAAAAAAATAAAAAAAGAGCTGGAGCTGGGGAATTTTACAGGCTGAGGGGCACTCTGGGCTTTACGAGATGTGAGTTTGCTGTTAACTGTTTTGGTTCTTTAATGTTTTAAGCCGAGGGAAACTTGCTGGTTCCTCTGTGTATCAGCTCAGCTCTACCAGAACATAGCTGGCTCCGTTCTAGGTTTTATTTTGCTATTGAACAAACTCTCCTTATTTCTCCAAGATGGAAAATATCCAGAGTGTAAACAGCGTTTGTTCAGGAGAAAGGGAAGGTGTTTGTTCCACAGGGGTTGGAGATCTCCAGGTGGCAGGGCTGGAGGCAAATTAAAAAAAAAAACAAACTAATAAATAATAATAATGGTTAAAAAATTCTGTCGCACTTTGAGCAAAATAAAAGTTTCACAGCCAGCAAAATACCACGGAGCCCACGGTGGCTTGGCACCCGTGCCAAACTGCAGCATCCGCGCGCGGCGGCGGCCGCGGCGAGGATAGCGCCGTGTTTTCCCAATAATTCACTAGGAAATGAGTTTAACATGTGTGGAAAGGAAGGGGCTTACATTTGTGTTGTTGTAAGACATGTAGCATAGGCCCAGCTAGCGGAAGGAGTCGGCTCCAGCTTGTCTCTCGTGAAAGACGAAACACGGTTACACATCTGGTGAGAAAGAGCAGTTCATTTGCCCAGACAGCTCGCTCTGCAGCCGCTGAAAGGAGCTATTTTGACAGAAACAAAGCCATGGGGGCTGGGGCAAGCGATTAGCAGGATCCTGCTCGCTCAAAAACTCCTTGGCCTTAATGATAAAGAAATAGAAAAGGAAATAAAGAAACCTGGCCTAAGCCTCCAGCAGTGTTTAAGGAGGCTTTGGGAAAGTAGCAATACAAACAAGGGCTTCCATGTCAAATTCCCGCTGCACTTGGTAAAAGTTTCTAAGGAAAAAAAAGGTTGGAAGAATAGCAGAACCAAAATTAACCCGGAAGCTGAAGGAGTTATTAAAAAGCAAAGGTCCAGCCACTCTTCTGGGATAAGCTCATTTTCCTGGGACATGTGCAGGAGAAGAAGTTAATTTGACAGCATGGAGGGTGTGGTGCTCTCATTTAAAAGGTGAATTTGCCGCTGAAAATCTTCACCACACACTTGGTTTGCTCCCTGGCCCCGTGGCTGCACAGAACCTTCAGTTTGGTTGTAAAGCAAACAAGGAGCCCTATCAAAAACCCCAATCTGGACAAAAAAAATCCCAATCCTCTCGCTGAAGAGAGGTTATTAATGCACAAAGGAGAGATGTGAGTGTCCTTTCTTTTGAATAACAACCAATAAAATTGAATTGGTCTTGGTATTGTGTGGATTGTCAGGAATGCTCTTTACCAATCCAAATTTGATTAGGATTTCCTCTTTATGTTTGTGCAGCTCTTCTGTGCTTCATGAGATGCTGGTGGGCAGCGAGCTGCCTGTGCTAATCCAAACAGGCTTATTAAGCCATGGAGGGATCCATCAGGGGCACTGCAGTGGGGCTGTCCTGCTGGACACAAACAGTTCAGTAGCTGGAGGTACAAAGAGATTTAGGGAGCGACCCCAGAGTTCTGCTCCAGCCTCCCACTACTTCCCTGGGTGGTCATGGCTGGGTATCTGCTGGTCACTGGGCTTCACAGGGATGAAGGGAAGTCAATGATAGGAAAAAGCACCACCAAAACTTTGATTCTTTCCTTTGGAGGTGGATTTCAGACCTGGGAAGATGTCCTGGCTTGGGTAGTGCCTGCTCTCTGTGAATTATGCCGTCAATACTTCTAGAGATTACTCTTCTCTCTCTTCTTTTTTTTTTTTTTTTAATTCTATAATCCTGAATAACTCTGTGTTTGGTGGGGGAGTTTCCTTCTTCTGCTATTTCTAGAAATCCAATGACAATTTTACCTTGTTTGATTTGTAGCTACCTTGAGTTCTTGTCCGGGTTTTGTTCCTACATTCTCATCCTCTGTGTATCCAGGTGCTGGAACAGATCCATCTTTTCTTTAGCAGCATTAACTCCTGGAGTTTCCTTCAGCACCCTCCTTTTTAGTGACTGACTGCTGTAATTTTATCTGTGTCTGTTTTCCAAACCACATAACTTGGAAATAATGGAGTTTCAGATGTAAAAACCAGAAAGATTATAAATAATTAGAAGTTAGATTGAGCTACAGTATTAAACGAAACTAATTGTGCTCTGTGCAGTTGTTTGGTTTTGGGTTTTCTTTTTTTTTTTCTTTTGGTTTAATAAATTAAACTACAAATTTTCTTAATTGCCAAACAAAATGTTAGGCCAGCTTT
>QUSF01000019.1:12570400-12585400 GCA_003676055.1 Chloebia gouldiae | reverse complement strand
TGTGATTTCCACCACTCCTGCTTGTGGAGCTCTAAAGGATGATTCAGCCAGTTGTGCTTCCGTGGGTTTCCCTGCTGTCCTTCCTGTGCAGATCAGCTCCCTGGCACCCAAACCACAGGAAAAGTAAAATTAATTACCTCATGTACCATCTTTGGAGACCCTCCTGCAGCTTTTCCAGCACTTTACCTTCATGTGGTCAGGGGGAGCCCACGGCTCCTGCATCACTATGGAATTTCATCTTCTCCTCAGTCACTTGCAAGTGTTGGTTATAGAATCATTGAATAATTTGTTTTGGAAGGGACTTTAAATCCCATCCAGTCTTCAGCCTCTCCTGGAGAGAAGGGACAGCTCTTTTTGGGAGAAGGGAGCTGTATCTGTCCTGTGGGTGTTGGAGGAGACCCCAGGGGATGCCCTGGTGGGCAGTGCTGGGCTGCTCTGCCCTGGCAAGGTGGCCAGGCTGACTGTGCCCAGCTGGTGGGACCTGTGGGCACCACGGTGTGGGTTCCTACCTGTGCATGTCCACCATCAGTCCTGCATCTGGTTGTCAGAGAATGACAGCTTTGGTTTGGAATGGACCTTAAAACCCATCCTGTACCAACCCTGGTGGTGCCATGTGTGCATCCACAGCCACACTCCTGGATGAGCAGTAATGGAGTTTTATTTGCCATGAACACAACCCTTGGAGGCATCACTTGGGGTCTCCTCTGATATGGCTGGTCAAGCTCGCTTGGGCCATGTCCAAAATGCTGCTCTGAGAGGAGCTGTGTGTTTAGGACAGCCTGGGGAGGCCCCCATGAGAGCCCCAGGGTGTTGTGTGTCCCACCAGCCCTCCCACCACCACAGGCTCGTGGTCACCCTCCATCCCCTGGGACACCACATCCCACAGGGAATATTGGATTCCCTCCACACCAAACAGCCCCATAACCCTGAAAACCCCTCCCAGTGCTCTAAGGAAGGAGAGCTATGACTCCTCATACTGGATTAGGCCCAAAGTCAGTAAAACTAAAATTACAAACATAAAATAACTACTTACTGGCACAGCATGGATGTTTTCACACATTCCCTCCTATTCTGCGAGCTTTTCTGAAGACACTAATGTAGCAGAATATGCTTGAACATATGGCGGAATTAACAATTGATCCAGCTTCTGAAGGTGATAGAAAGTTTTATTCTGTATGCTACATGTCTGTGTGGGTCATTCCATGTGTGCCTGGGTCGTGGAGTGAAGTGCAGCCCCTCAGGGGTTTTACAATCTCATTTACACCAAGGGGTGTCTGTGCCCCACCAGCATCCCCATACCTCCTTTAGGTGTAATTTAAGTTCCAGAGTAATTTTGATTCACAAAACATCACAAGTCCTCATTGTGGTCTCTCTGCCACAGCTCTTTGCCTGTCGAGCCGCGTTGCACCATTGGTTCAGCCTTGGGTTTTTTATTGGGTTTTTCTGTGGTTTCAGGAGAGCTCCCAGTCAGCAAAAAGAGCTCTCCCTTAATTTGGCCTGTTGTGATAAACAACCCTCCTGATTACCTATGATTCCTGCGGTATAATTTTCAGATTACTTGGCTCTCTTGGGTTCTGGTTGTGGAAAGATGCTTCTGGCTGGGCATGACATCATCTGAGCTCCCAAACAGCCCCAGCCTTAATTGCCTGCAGGTATAAATTTGATGTCTTCCACTCTTTGAGACGTGGATTCCTCCAGCTGACAGCGTGGCACAGAGGTGTAAAGAGCCCAGCTCCTGCTCAAAAAGACAAAGGAGGAAATAGAAAAATAAATGTAAAAGCAAGTCCTGGTGTCTGTAGTTGCTGTAAGAGCAACCTTGGAGAAGTGCTGCTTTTCCTAACTTCTCTCCTGGCAGAAACTGTCCCCTCCAGAAGAAAATGGTGTTTATATATATATAAAAAACTGGAATAAATTGTACCAGGAAGTAGTTAGCCAAGTTGATGTGTTTGTCCAAAATAAAAGTGCTGTTTAATAAATAACAAGAGCAGCTGGACTGACATTTGCTGCATAACAAGTGTCACTTTTAACTTATGTTAAATGCTTTAGCAGAGTGTTTCCTGGCTTCATTTATTTCTGTTTAGTCAGAGGGGGTTTAATCCTGAACAGTGTATTTAAATCACTTTTGCCATTCAGCTTCTTCCAGATCAAAAAATACCCCCGTTTAAAAATAATGCACTGGATTGATGGAAATGTAATTGTTGGGAGGCCTGGAAGAAATACACATGTTGGCAACTCTTCCCCAAGCCCTTTGTTGTTTCAGAGTTTAGCAGTTAAGAACAACACAAATACATTTTGTTTGTAGTGGGTCACAGGTTCAAAGAGACTTTGAAAAAAATAGACTGGGGATAATTGGGTTATCAGATGCAGACACTGCAGGGAATTGAGCATTATCTCCCCCCAGTGCTGGGACTACTGGGCCACTTCCTTCCCTGGCCAGCTCCCCTCTGTCAGCCTGACACAGCCCAGATGGCTGCAAGGGGATTTTTCTGGTGGCCAGCCCAAAGTTCTCCCTTTCTGCAGCCTTCAGCAGGTTGGTTGTAGGAGCCATGCCACGCTGAATAACACCTTGCCTTGCTTTCTGCCCTGGCTCCGAGGGGCGCTCCCCTCGCCCGGCCCTGCTGCTCCTCATTTCTGCCAGACACCATCTACCAAGCTATCGACCTGCCCTTGGACACTGCCACTGCTACTGCCTCTGACTGCACTGCCAGTCTGGGAAAACTCCCTCCAGCCAGCAGGGAAAACTGTAATTCTTTAACTCCCTTCTGCATAAGCTTTTTCTGCCCAGGACTTGCTGTTGTGGTGTAGGTCTGAGGGGACACTTGGTGTTCTAGAGAGCCAGGGGAGAGTGCACTAAGAAATTGCAATTAATTCACTTTTTTCTTTTTTTTTTGAGATTTTAAGGGGTTTAAGCATAAGCAGATCATATATATTTATCTAAAAATATTCCCACTTAATGGTGGCAAGACAATACATTGTTTTACTCAGGAAATTGGACATATTTTGGAGTTGCCACTTCCTGCTGCATGGCTGGAGTTCCTTGGTGTGAGAACACTCACAGTTCGTGTTGCTTGAAGAACAGAGCCCTGTCATTAGCATGTTTGATCTCCAATTAATGAATTATCAGTGCCCTATGGAAGGGGTAGGTGTTGCTCCTTGAGGAATAGGTTCAACCCTCTGGGGGAAGAACTTTTTCTGATATCCAACCTAAACCTCAAGAGACAAAAATTCACTAATGCCCTGAATTTATCTGTGCTCTCCAACTATAGCCAGGGACGTGCTCACAACTGAAGCAAATCATATTTCAGGAAAGTTTTGCTTCTCAAATGAAAACATTGGGGATTCCTGCTGTCTGAATCTTTCACTGCTTGTTTGAAGCAGTACTTTGAATACTTCATTTTCATGTTTGGAATTGTGTTCAAACAGATGAAAACAGTGCTTTAAATCAATTAATCTTGGCGATCTCAGCTCAATACTGAGAATTTATTGGCATCTCCTTGCTTCTCCTCCATACTGGGTGTTTAATGTGAGCTTGCTTGTTATGCCTACTCCGTAAATTAGCATTATCCCCCCTATATCTGCTTGTTTCTGAAGAATTATTATACAAAGCCTCATTTTAAGGAGGTCAGACCCCTGCATGATGATTTGTTGTTCATGAATCTGCTTTGTGCCAGTTTGTGTGTGCATGTGCAATCAGAAGTGACTTGGAGTGAGTGAGATAATAATCATCTGCTGCTGATATGAAGACTTCCTCTATTCAACTACCATGAATCAGGCTGATTCCAAGTGAATGAGATTTTAATCACCTGTCACTGCCGCCAGCACTTTCTCTATATTTATGATAATTTTTTTTTGTCTTTTTATTGAAATCAGTGTTGACTGAATCAAGTAATCCTGATTAGCAATCTCAGTGTATGCAGTCAAGAGTGAAATGCATCAGAGCATTATTGGTACACTGAACATGCTGAAATTGGAAAAAAAAAGGGCAGGCTAAGTGTGCTGGGGTTGGCTTGGCTGGAGGCGAGGGCTGCAAGGTGTGAGATCTTTCTAATTGCTCTCCAAACCGGGAGGGTTTTGGGGTTGGGGCTGGAGAAGTTGTACTAAAAACCCCAAAAAGCTCTGCTTGAGTTACACCTCTTCCATCTCAGCTGCAAGGAGTGAGTGAAGTCATCAGGATGGCATGCATGGAAATTAGGGACATTTAGGGGGGCGAGCAGGGGTTTTCTTTTTCTAAGTTTTGTATATAAAATAAATAAATAAATAAATAAATAAACTTAAACAAGGGGAACAATATAACATTCAAACCCTGGGATTTGCCCCACAGTTTTGCCGAGTGAGTCACAATTATTTAGAGTCATAGAATGGTGAGGGTTAATTTACCTTTAGTCATTTAGGGTTATCTTTATATATTTAGGATTATTTCTCTTTCTACAAGTTCACATTTTGTTATGATGATTTTGTTACCACGTGGTGTAGGAACCTTCAGGTCTTTAATGGCGTGTGACATGTGAAAAATAAGTGCTGTGAAAGCCTTTTTTATTCCTAAAATGTGTTTGATCGATGGGTCCCTAAGTGGCACTGTCAGGTCTGCAGCAGCTCCTGTTGGGATGGGCAGGAGAGGACCCTGCTGGGGCTCAGTGCCAACTGAGGTGGGAGTCTCTGGAAACCCCAAAGAGGGCATTGAAACCCCAAAAAGGGCAGTGAAACCCCGTGTGGGGCTTCCTGAAGGAAGACACGAGTGGAAATATCCTGCTGGCTGGAATTCTCAGTCTAACTGTGCTGCAATTAGAAATCTCAATATTCAATCCAGCCCTCAAATCATATTTTGCTGCATTACAGAGTTAAGTCCAGCCTAAGAAATTACATTTCTAATGGTATGATAAGTGCAGGAGTTTTGGACAGGAAAATAGTGCTCCCTAATGTCTGCCCAGGCTCTTCCCTCAGCAGGGCTGGAGCCCAGGGTTCTTTCTTTATTTATTCCTTACATTGGTTTTTTCTGCTTCCCGCTGTTTCTTCCCTTCATTTTGTCCAACTGTGTTCTCTCTTTTCTCCTCCTCATTTCTTATTTTTAATGCACTTTTTAAAAAGCTCTTACAAAGCACCTGCCAGCCCCTGCTCCATGTGTGACCCCCTCTGAACTTGGCTCTGTCCAGATTCCCTCATTCTCCAGTTCTTGTGCCCAGAATTCCTCTGATTCAGTATTTTCCCATCCATTCACTTCCTCAACTCTGGATTTTGTTATCTTTGCTCCACTGTTAAGACTGTAGAGTTTTTGACTCTCTATCACCTCGTTCTTTTTTCATTCTCACCTGGTCAGTCACAGGCTTCTCCTAAGGATTGTTTTCTTTCCTTGGAATTTTATCTCCTGGGCTGTGCTGACTCTTGTCCTTTTCTTCCTTGCTCTTCACCCAGTTCTGCCTGGGTTTGGTCCCCTCTCCTCCTTTCTCTGAGTGTCCTTCTTCACCCAAAGGGCCTCAGCTCCCAGCCTGCCAGGTGAGTCCCAGCTCTGCCACTGTCTCCTGCCCCTTTTCCCTTCAGACCCACCTCGGGGTCTCTTTGGGAGGACTTCTCTCTTTCTGAAGGACTGCTCTGAAGTGAACTGAGTGTGAGCAAAAGCCAACATCAGCTTCCCACGTTTGGGGTGAGGCCCCTGGTGCCACCCCTGGGCTCTGTCACCTGTGTCACCGTGCCAGAGCTGCCTTTGAGGGCATCACCTTCAAGCCACAGACAAATCCTTCTCCCTTAATCCCAGCTTTATTTCTTTTTCTTCCAGTAAAGGGAGGAATCCTCACCCTGGGTGTCAGGCTTGCAGCATCCTCCCCCCTCCATCCTTCCCCCCGTTTTCCCCTCCTGCTCAAAAGGCAGCAGGAACCTCAGCTCCCCTCCTGCTCTGAGCAGGAGCCACCGAGGCTGTGCCCTGTCCCTGGTGTGGAATACAAATGTCCTCAGAGCCTTTGCAGTTTGCTCTCCATGTTTATCCCCACAGAGCGTCTGCCTTGCCTTCCCCCCTGCCTGCCAGCAGGTTACAGCACGATGCAGATCAAGGGGAATCAGCCAAGGCACAGGAGTGGCCTCCTCATTATCCCCACGGTGTGGGAGAGAATCATTTGGTCGGGAACAGAGGCTGGGGATGCCCACCCTGGGCATGGGTCTGGCTCTGGCACCTGGGAAAAAACAGAAACTGGCAGGGTTGGTGTTGTGTGGACCTGCAGGAAGGGGAGGTCTTGCAGAGCTGCTTCTGGAAGGGAGGGGAATCTCAGGATCCCAGAATGGTTTGGTGGGAAGGGGCCTTAAACTTCACCCAGTGCCACCCTGCCATGGCAGGGACACCTCCCACTGTCCCAGCTGCTCCAGCCCCAGTGCCCAGCCTGGCCTTGGGCACTGCCAGGGATCCAGGGCAGCCACAGCTTCTGTGGACAGCCTTGTTCCCAAAAATCCAGAGCACCTGGAGCCCTGCTGTGCTTTCTGCCCGCTCTCTCCTCTCTTCTTTGCTCCTTCTCCTCTCTCACCTCTGTGAACTGCTGGTGCTGCTCATTAGCTCTCCATTTAGTTATATTCTCCTCATTTTTGGTCAGGGTCTGTCTTCACCGGGATGTCTTTTCAGAGCTCAGACCATAAAAGCTTTATCCTCACCAACCCTTCTGCTTTTCCCACAAATCCATCACTGCTGACGGGCACAGCTGCTGTCCCATAACCCTGCAAATGGATCCCAGCATTTACAGCAACCCTGTCACACACTCAGAGAGCCCTGCAGTGCTGGGGCTGGAAGGGACCTTGCAGACCATGCTGGGACACCTTCCACTGCCCCAGGTGCTGCCTCTGCCCACCCAGCCCTGGCACACCCCAGCCCCGTCCCCCACCCAGCCACAGCCCTGTGCCCCCCCAGGCACATTTTTGAGGGGTTTTAGGAGCTCCTCTCCTCTGGGGCTGCTCCCAGCCTGGCCAGTCCCACCAGGCCATTGCAGGGATTGCAAAGCTGTGTAGATGTGGCACCTGGGCACAGTTGTGGCCTTGGCAATGTCAGGTTTATATTTGGGCTTGTTGATCTTAAAGGCCTTTTCCAACCTCAATGATTCTGTGAATCTGTGATTTTCCTGTATATTTTTCTGTGTTTCCCCCTCATTTTCTCTCCTCTCCCTCCTCTGTAGCAAAGCCTCTGCTGCTTTGGCTTCCTTCAGATATTTCTTGCAGACCCCCCTCATTTGTCACTGAGCCAACCCAACACCTGCTTTGCTGTTTGCATCCATCAGCAAGAATCAACTTTTTCACCTTTTGCTAATTTTCCTACCATCACCACACTTCATTATTTCTAAACCAGCCATTGGCTGCACGTCCAATTTACTAAATAATGCATATGGCATTCATGTCCATACTGGCCATGCACTATACATTACCTTTTAATAGCTCTTTATACCTACATTTTTTACTAACTCCTACAGAAAGTAAAACTTCCTCATTTTTAAGGGCTGTTGTGACCCCAGAGAGAATTTCAGGCACTAATGAGCACTGATAAACCCCACTTCAAACCCAAACCACAAAATTTGGCTGAAAAAACGTACATAGAAGTGGAACAATAAATAATTTGATTTCTGAAGAGCTCACACCACTGGCAGCAGAGCTCCTGCTTTGCTTTCTGGATTTGTGCTGCTGGTGGAGTGCAGGTGACTGGCCCTGAAGGCTGGAACTGGGGCAGATCCCCAGTGTCAAATCAGTTCTAGTTATTTCTGAATTGTCATTAATCTTTTTCCTTTCCTCATTTACTAATGGGCCTAGTTTCTCTGGGCTGCTCCTCTTTAGCATACAAACAACTACAGGCAGAGAACACCCTGAGGTTGCAAAGACAAGCATCTAAAATGAAAGGTGCTGTAATAAAGGTAACCCCTGCAAGCTTTGCTTGGGCTCCCTGTGCAGATCCATGAGGATATTGGGTTGTGTTCCATAATCAGAAACAGGATTTTCCCCCCCAACAATCCCCACCTCGTTCAGCTCTGTTCTGTATTTTCCCCTCATTGTTCAGTGTGTGGTCCTCATGATTTACTTATTGAGTCTTACTCAAGTCTTGCCTCAAAAAAACCCACCCGAATTTCTCCCTGAGCCGTCTCACAGAGCTCCTCACCACTGGGGCTGCAGCAGTGTCACAGAAATATCCCAGCTTCAGAAATGGGAAATGGAAACTCTGAGGAAGTGGGAATGAAGCAGGGAAGTCTCTGTGCAGCTGCTGCACAGGAGAAGTCGAGGGTCTGACTTTTCAGAGGCTGTGCAGGACATGTGGGCATTATGCACAATGTGATTATGTGCAGTGAACACACATTATGTACATAAATGGGCTTTTTCTCTGTCCAAACCCAGCTAGCGTTGACTTCAGTTGCAGCAAAATGCACAAATCCTGGTGTGGGGTAAAGCCAGGCCCTGGGAAGTGAGCCCTGCATTAATTATTGAATTAATCATCCCCTCTGCAATGCTGGTGTGGGCAGAGCTGGCCAGAGGGGCTGGCTGAGGGGCAGGGAAGGTGGCGTGCAGAGATGCTCATTCCTGTAACCTTCTTCTTTCCACCTCCTGACTTATCCTTTTCACAAGTTTTAGCATCATCAACAAGTTTTGAGAGGGGTGATTACAAAGAATCTGTAATAAATCACTCATTTCATTTCTATGAGGAATGGGCTGGTAATGAAAAGTTTAGCTCCATAATCACAAAATATACAAGAGTGTGTAAAATAAGGCACTTCATGCAACTTTCTGCATCCTTAAGAAATCCATAGAAATTATTTTCCTGTGCCCAGGGGATACCCACAGCTTGGAAACATTTAAATGCACTGCAGAGACATTATCAAAGTTAGCTGTGGGGTCCTAATAAAGAAAAGATCCCTAAATTTTCCCAGGTATTTCTTAGTTCATGGCAGGGGAGTGATAAGGCTGGGGAACCTCATATCCTGTCTGAAACGTGGAGTGGGAGAGCCCAGTGGGAGCACATTCCTCTGCTCCACTCCCAGGGAAACTCTCCCAGCTAATTAATGAGTTCTCCCTCGTTTAGGGTACATTTAGGTGCTCTGACACCTCGTTCTTCACTCTGAGTGCTCAGCAAGAACAGGAAAGGCGACACAAAGGGTGCCAGACATCCTTTAAGGAGGGATCAGTGCTGCAAAATAGTTCTTTTCACAAAGCTGGAAAAGATGGAGGGAAATTGAGCCTGGATTTGGGATAAGGACAACACAAAAAAAAAAGCAGAGGAGATGAGGAGAAGCAGAGGGGAGAGACAGCAAAATTCTAACGAATGAAAAGACCAAAAACTGCACAGAAAGAGAGCCAGAAATGGTGAATTGGAGTGGTTCACACCCAAAAGATCCTGGGCCATCCCTTCTCCCCCTCTGCTCAGCAGGTTCCAAGCAGGTGACACCGAGGTCACACCGTGCCAGCAGCCAGAGGGGAGAACCAAAGAGAGCTGCAGAGGGTCTCCAGTGCTGGGAGCTAACCAGGAAACCATGAATTCTGCAATAGACAGAGAAAAAAATCCAAGCAAGGAAGTTGCTGAAGTTATTAAAAGATAAGATTTATGGGCGAGTTCATTTCAGTTGGTTGGCTCTCCAATCAGCTACCGTTGCTAATTGGATTAGTTGCCAAAATAAGCTAAGAATAGAACCTTCTCTTTCCTTATTGTTAAAGCTTTCCAGGGAAAAAGTCCTTGAGGACAAAAATTAAATCTTTATTTCTAGCAACATAAAATTGCCCTCTGTAAAAAGGAAAGAACCTTAACACTTGGCTGTTCCTCCTGTCCTGCACAGCTCCTGGAGTGCCAGGAGAGGGAACATCCTTGCTCCTCTCCAGATCAAGTGCTTTGTGGCAGATGCTGAGCACTGCTCCCCTTGATTTTGTCAAATCTTTCTCGTCCTTTCCCGAGGAATTTCCTGGCTGCATTTTCCAGAGCTGACTTACGGCTCTCTGGGAATGTAAACACTTCTGACAGAATGGAAGGAGCCTAGAGAAAGCCTTAGGTAATTTCAGAGCACCCCTTAACATGGAGAACCCTCAGCATCCATCCCCCAGCACGGATTTTCCCCCTGAAGCCAGCACAGCTCTTCCCAAAAGAGCTTTCTGAGAAGGGAATCTGCTCCTCTCTCAGTGCTGCATCAAAGTGCAGACACACAGCAGCTGGAAAGAAGTTATTTGTGTAGCACAGGTTTGTGTGCTCTCTGTTGGATCCTTCTGCCCCTGGAAAAAGAGTAGATCCACTGGAATTATTCATATCATGATTTCTGATACTTATTTTGGCATTTTTTATTATTATTTTTGTATTAATACGTTAACTCAACCTGTAGTAAGTGTTCAGACTACTCTTTGTTGTAGCCCGTGGGATATGAACTTTTATATAAGAAACTCAGCACAGTCCTTATTTTGAAACTTAACTAAGCAGATTATGGAAAAAGGCTGGGAAAGCTGGAGGGGCTCACCTGGAGAGGAGCAGCTCCAGGCAGAGCTCAGAGCTCTGCCAGGGCCTGGAGGGGCTCCAGGAGAGCTGCAGAAGGGCTGGGGACAAGGCAGGCAGGGACAGGACACAGGGAATGGCTTTAAACTGAAAGTGGATAGATTTAGATGGAATTTTGGGAAGGAATTCCTGGCTGGCAGGGTGAGCAGCCCTGGCACAGGATGGAATTCTCAGAGCAGCTGTGGCTGCCCCTGGATCCCTGGCAGTGCCCAAGGCCAGGCTGGACACTGGGGCTGGAGCAGCTGGGACAGTGGGAGGGGTCCCTGCCATGGCAGGGTGGCACTGGGTGGGATCTGGGGTCCCTCCCAGCCCAAACCATTCCAGCATTCTCTGCAGAACTGTTCCACAGCAATTGTCACCTCTCCTGTCTAAAGGCATGGTTAATTAATTGAGATTCTACATTCTGGTTTCAGCTTTTGATTTTTATTTTCATTTCAACGAAGAAAAACCCCTGTAACTTAGAGGTGGAGATGTTCTGATGGCCTTTACAGCAGAGGACGAGACTAAAGCATGTCCTGAAACCACAGCCTGGTGCTGTCTGTGCAGCTGATGGCTGGAAGACTCTGACAATTTGCAGGAATGTGGAATAAATTCACAGTCTTGCACTGAGGACAAAATTAATCCATTTGTTTTGTCCACTGTGGTGAAGAACCCTCTTCCAGGACCAATGATTCCTGTGTTGCTGGTGCATGGTGGCAACACTCTAAGCGAAATGAAAAATGCCCACAGGTAGTGCACACATTCCATACATTTCCCATCTGTTTTTGTGAAAGGAACCACATTTCCTAGAAACAGCGAGCAGGGAGTTGTTTACACTTTGGAGTGTAAACAAGCTAGGATAAAGCACCTTTCTAAAACCCTCTCCTTAGACACAGGCCAAGCTTTAATTTTATTTAATAAAAACCCTGGATTCGAGTGATTATTTTGCAGCCTGGTGTGAAAAGCCCATCAAAACCTTCTGGTGCAGCCCAGCAATGCCCACCTGGGAGTGCCCCGGCCGGGATCAGGGCAGGGGTGTGGCAGGGATCCCACCCCTCTCGTGGAAAGGGAGCTGGAGGAGCTAAAGTTGCAAATTGTGTCTCATGGCTGTCATCAAACCATTATCGGCTTCTGGCTTCTCCGCTGAGATATGAGAGGCATTTTTCTGTCCCAGAAATCCTGCCTGGGATTAGGTGCCAACATTTCCACCTGTTTCCCACCCATCTGCTGGATCTCCTCATCTCTTAAACCCAGCCTTGTGGAGATGTTTGAGTGTTTTGGGTTTGAAACTTTTCATCGCTGCAGTTTTCATTCACAGAATGTTCCTGAGTGATGGGAAATTTCATATCCAGCTGAGTAAGGGAGGAAAATGCCACAAAGATCATTTATTTGTGCTCTTTGAATAGAAATATTTGCATTAATTTAATGTATTTAGAACCATGGGGTGTGCTGTGTTGGAAGGCACACATCAGGATCATCAAGTCCAACTCGTGGGGCTGCTCAGGACACCCCAACAATCCCACCCTGTGCCCGAGAGCCTTGTCCAAACACAAACTTGAAGTGGTTCTGGGAAATCAGAGGCACTGCAATTCCCCCAGAGAGGCCAGGAGCCTTCCTGGAAAATCTTAAAATCTGTGTGACAGACAAAATTGCTCCTTGTGCCCAACCCAAAATGTCAAAGCCAAAGTATAGATTAAAGAACTTGGGTTGGTTGTCCAGCATGGATCTCCTCAGGTAGAACATCCAGCTTTTGGTCTGTATTGGACATTAAAGCTGCCTAATGGGGGGATCAACCATCCAATATTCCAGCAGTGGGACCCGTGGGCACCCAGCAGGGCCTTTGGTGAAGGAAACCCTTCTGCATCTGCTCCGAGACCACCCAAAAACCCCAGCTGAGACCCTCCTGCAGCAGAGCCTGATGCAGCTGTGTGGAACAGGGCTTTTGTTGGAAAAGTTTGGGGAGAAACCCGGAATGTCATGCAGTTCTACTAATATTAGCTTTAGCAACTCACAATTATAATGACTAATTGGAGCCATCACTCATTGCTATTGAGTTCCCAGGTGAAAACTATGGACCAGAACCCCCATTAGCATAAATTAGCATTGGAAAGTCAATTAAGTTACACTGATTTTACACTGGTTTTACTGTCTTTCATAAGGCAAAAAGGCAAAAAAAAAAAAAAAGAGCCCCATTTCTGACTTCAATTATCCATGTTTTTCCCCTTCCAAAGCAAATTTTGGTCACATTTCTTCACAAGTCTCCAAAACCAGACCTGTCTTCCCCTGGAATGGAGCCCTTGGCTGGGCAGAGCAGGCTTGCTCAGCTATTTTCTTGTTCTCAAGGTGATCTGAGTGAGCTGGATTGTTGCTGCTCCTCAGAGCAGGATTCAGAGTGGATAAATGAGATTTTTCCATGAAATATCTCTTCCAGGGGTCTTGGTCCCATTCCCATCATGAGTGGAGAGGCTTTTTCTTCTCTCTTCTGAGGAGAAAGGGGAGATAAGAAAGGAAAAGGTAAAAATACGTAATGAGAAGATGCTCCCTGATTTAAGGAAAAAATCCATGATAATTTGCATTATATTTATAAATGAGAGTGTGAATGGCTGAATACAGAGCTTGAAAATAGCAATATTCTTCAGTAGCATAAATCTTAATGGAAACCTGCAGAAAGGTAAAGGAAAAAAAAAATCTGCAGGTTGATGCTATAAATTGCAAGCACATGACTCAAAGTGTTCTACCCTGGCCTGAAGTTACCAGAGAAATTCCAGAGTGTTCCTGGAGGGAAGAGAGGGATGTGCAGAACACCATGGCTTATCAGATCAACTACAGGACAGTGAAAATGAGAATTTCTAGTGGCAGACAAACAAATCCAAGAGGTTTGGGAACTTTTGAGCCATACATAGGCATTGGTTTGTGTTTTCTTCTCAACTTTAGATAAGTAGTCATTGCAGACGTTGAACACTCAGGGTTTGGGGTTTTTTGGGTAAAAGATTGCCTCCCATCTGCAGGGCTACAGCACTGCCAGGCTGGTCCTGTGCCGCTCGAGGGGCTGAACAGGGAGAGAACACCGAGGTCTGCCTCGGACATGGTGAGAAATTCCCACAGCACCGTTTCTCACAGCAGTGGCACCAAGGACCTGCCCTGGGCCCAGGAGACGCCCGTGCCAGTACCCAGGCAGAAGACATGAGCTAAAATTGTTTTTCATCTGACCCTTGTCCCTGTAATTCAGGTATTTCCAGGAGTTCTGCAGTTGTGCCAGGAGGTTTCAGGTGGAGGGAGGAGAGGTTTCCTGAGGCTGGCCCAGGGCTGATATTTGGGGCACATTCTGTTCTCTGAGATGTTCCTGGGGAGGTCCTGCCCATCTTTGACCACTCCTGTCCTCGATTGCAGCACCCCAGGACCAAACACAACTCCAGGATGAGCCCATCCACCCTCCCAATTTGTCTCAGAATTCCTCAAAACCCTTCGGCTTCATTACACATTTTTTTGGGGCAGGTTTCTTGCCTCCATCAGTGTGAACCAAGCAACACCTGACTGCAGTGAAATATTCTGGATTAAAATGTTTTCCTAGGTGTGCCCCTTGGCTGTCTCAGCAAACATTTTCCCTGATTTAAATGCTCCTCCTGTGGAGCACCCATGTCCTCCAGGGATGCCCTGATCCATGGGCTGATACTGGCCGTGCCTTGGGGATAAATCTTTCCAACCAGATGTTCCTTCTTGTGGTGTATCAGGTCAGACACAGCTTTGGCCACTGCTGGTGGGAGCTCTGCAGGCACAGAGGGGGCATCACACATCCCCCATAACCGAGGGATTGGCATTTCCTGAGCTGCTCATGGAATCATGGAATGGTTTGGGTTGGAAGGAACCTTAGAAACCACCCAGTTCCACCTCCAGCCATGGGCAGGGACACCTTCCACCATCCCAGATTGCCCCAAGCCCTGCCCAACCTGGCCTGGAAGAGAAAGATCTTGCAGGTCTTTGCTAAGACAAGTTTTCCAACGTGCTTCAGCCAGGATCATTTCATCATGGAGAGGATTTTTGTGGGTAAAGCCATCAAGAACAGACCCATAACTTGTTCTTCTGGCTGACAAAGGATGGACTGGGACATTTTGACTGGTTTTGGCACACAAGACCCTTCAGACAAAGAGTTAAAGGGAACATGAGGACAGCCCTGGAACTATTTGGTAGCTTTGATAAGCAAATTATCAAAATTATTTGATGATCCTGGAGCTCGTGGGCGGGCAGGGAGGGCTCTGGCATGAGGATCAGGCTGCTGCTCCCACTTGGAGCCCTTGGAGGATGTTGGGAAGTGTGGAGGAGCCCCTCAGCTCCTGGGGTGAGGCAGGAGGTGAGCACGGAGCCCCAGAGGCTGAGACTGGGTGCAAGATGAGCTGCAGGGAATTTCAGAGCCTAAGCATTAAAATAAAATAAAATTAAAAAGAAAAAGAAAAAAAAAAAAAGAAGCCCCAAATAGAGCCCATAGATGGTAATGACAATGTTTTGTTATCTTTATGTTGTTTTCTTTGCATGCTTGTTAAAAAGTG